>JAXIVH010000034.1:90004-97504 GCA_036785325.1 Urophycis tenuis | reverse complement strand
CACTTCCTGATACATACACCACATGACATTGGAATGCATGTACTCCCACTTAGGTACACACACACACACACACACACACACACACACACACACACACACACACACACACACACGCGCGCGCGCAGAAGCGTACGCATACAAGGGTTGGCCCGGTGCTCCTTCGTTACAACGTGCAGTACAACGTGCAGTACAACGGGCAGTACAACGTGCAGTACAACATGCAGTACAACGTGCAGTACAACGGGCAGTACAACGGGCAGTACAACCTGCAGTACAACGTGCAGTACAACGTGCAGTACAACGTGCAGTACAACGTGCAGTATAACGTGCAGTACAACGTGCAGTACAACGTGCAGTACAACGGGCAGTACAACCTGCAGTACAACGTGCAGTACAACCTGCAGTACAACCTGCAGTACAACGTGCAGTACAACGGGCAGTACAACATGCAGTACAACGGGCAGTACAACGTGCAGTACAACGTGCAGTACAACGTGTACATGGTGCTCTCATCAGGGCCGTGAGGTTCACATTATTCGTTGCATTCAATCCACCACACATCCCTGTTCACACCAAGTGGACTGTCTGCCTTCTTATGCACACTCACACACACACACGCACGCACGCATGCACGCACGCACGCACGCACACACACACACACACACACACACACACTAAAACATACATGAATACATGCAGACCTTTGACAAGTGCACACATTGATGTCAGACTTGATCCCACAGTGATGCTCTCACTGTGATGGACTGGATAAACCGGGACTTGAACGTGATAACGAGGCAAGCAAACCAAAAGCAACAGGTGGCGTTTTTGTCTGGTGAACATACACGCATACACTGGGCCATCAAAACTGCCCTGTCTGGTTATTTGATTGACGTGGAGTCTTTGCTGCTATGTTATGCTTTTGTCTTCATCGTGTCATCTCTTACTTCTGTTTTATTGCATCATAGGTGGCTGTGCTCTTTATTTCCACTTCTGCATCTGTTTTGCCATCTGTTCTAACCTCTGATCTGTTCTTACCTCTATATTTTACATCTGTTTGAGTTGAATTAGCGTTGGATTACTTTGTGGTGTGTGTGTGTCTGAGGTCCGTATGAAAGCCTGACTGTCCCACTGTGATGATGCTGACTGTGTGTCACTGTGATGGTGCTGACTGTGTGTCACTGTGATGGTGCTGACTGTGTGTCACTGTGATGGTGCTGACTGTGTGTCACTGTGATGGTGCTGACTGTGTGTCACTGTGATGGTGCCGACTGTGTGTCACTGTGATGGTGCTGACTGTGTGTCACTGTGATGGTGTTGACTGTGTGTCACTGTGATGGTGCTGACTCTGTCCCACTGTGATGGTGCTGACTGTGTGTCACTGTGATGGTGCTGACTGTGTCTCACTGTGATGGTGCTGACTGTGTGTCACTGTGATGGTGCTGACTGTGTCTCACTGTGATGGTGCTGACTGTGTCTCACTGTGATGGTGCTGACTGTGTCTCACTGTGATGGTGCTGACTGTGTCTCACTGTGATGGTGCTGACTGTGTGTCACTGTGATGGTGCTGACTGTGTCTCACTGTGATGGTGCTGACTGGGTCTCACTGTGATGGTGCTGACTCTGTCTCACTGTGATGGTGCTGACTGTGTCTCACTGTGATGGTGCTGACTGTGTGTCACTGTGATGGTGCTGACTGTGTCCCACTGTGATGGTGCTGACTGTGTCTCACTGTGATGGTGCTGACTGTGTGTCACTGTGATGGTGCTGACTGTGTCTCACTGTGATGGTGCTGACTGTGTGTCACTGTGATGGTGCTGACTGTGTGTCACTGTGATGGTGCTGACTGTGTGTCACTGTGATGGTGCTGACTGTGTCTCACTGTGATGGTGCTGACTGTGTGTCACTGTGATGGTGCTGACTGTGTGTCACTGTGATGGTGCTGACTGTGTGTCACTGTGATGGTGCTGACTGTGTGTCACTGTGATGGTGCTGACTGTGTGTCACTGTGATGGTGCTGACTGTGTCTCACTGTGATGGTGCTGACTGTGTCTCACTGTGATGGTGCTGACTGTGTCTCACTGTGATGGTGCTGACTGTGTCTCACTGTGATGGTGCTGACTGTGTCTCACTGTGATGATGCTGACTGTGTCTCACTGTGATGGTGCTGACTCTGTCTCACTGTGATGGAGCTGACTGTGTGTCACTGTGATGGTGCTGACTGTGTGTCACTGTGATGGTGCTGACTGTCTCACTGTGATGGTGCTGACTGTGTCTCACTGTGATGCTGCTCCAGACCCCTGCTGTGTCAGGAGGCAGCGCCTGCCAGGCCGCCTGGATTTGATTTAGAATGATCGAGTGAGGTCATCCAGTTTCATTATCGTGTTCATTATTTGCCTCAAATCTGTCTCTATCACTCATCTGTTTGGAGATCGTTAAAGGTGATGGGAGTGAGGGGCCTCTTCTTCCAGGAGGCTGCGCAGACTTTTATCTCCGTTCAAACGCGGAGAGAGAACTTCGACGCGCAGTGGGGAAAAAACGGTACACTTCACTGTGCAGTCTTTAGTGGCCCTCTGGGACCTGTGGGAGTTTGTGTGGGAGTGTTTTCATTGCTGTCCTCGCTGTTTTTTTTTCTCTCTGTCTCTCTCTCTGTCTCTCTCCCTGTCTCTCTCTCTCTGTCTCTCTCTCTCCCTCTCTCTTTTGTTCCTGTCAATCTCTTTCTACTCGTTCTATATTTGGGTCTCTGAGGTTTCTCACCCCATCTCTCTCTCTCATTGTAACTGGATACGTCACCCCCCCTGTCATCCACTGCAGTATTTTTCCGGCCTCCCTACTCCTACTACTTTCTCTCTCCCTGTCCCCCCCCCCTCTCTCCCCCGTCACTCCCTCTCTCATGCCTTCATCTCTTCTCAGAGGGGGGTCCAGTCTGGGAGCCCTCCTCTGTCTAATGATGCAGCCAAGAGGAGGGGGGAGATGGGACACTTACACCCCCCCGCTTTCACTTCTTCCATTTTCAGTCTCACTTTTTTCATTTGTGATTTGTTGTAAGAACGTGACACACGCACGCACGCACACACATGCACACACACACACACACACACACACACACACACACACACACACACACACACACACACACACACACACACACACACACACACACACACACACACATGCACGCACGCACACACATGCACACAAACACATGTGTGGTTTTTGAAGCCACTAACCGGTGACAGAGCCATACCGCCGGCGACAGACCCCGCCTCCAGCAGGACCATACGGTCCAGACCCCGCCTCCAGCAGGACCATACGATCCAGACCCCGCCTCCAGCAGGACCATACGATCCAGACCCCGCCTCCAGCTGGACCATACGGTCCAGACCCCGCCTCCAGCAGGACCATACGGTCCAGACCCCGCCTCCAGCAGGACCATACGGTCCAGACCCCGCCTCCAGGGGGACCATACGGTCCAGACCCCGCCTCCAGCAGGACCATACGGTCCAGACCCCGCCTCCAGCAGGACCATACGGTTCAGACCCCGCCTCCAGGGGGACCATACAGTCCAGACCCCGCCTCCAGGGGGACCATACGGTCCAGACCCCGCCTCCAGGGGGACCATACGGTCCAGACCCCGCCTCCAGCAGGACCATACGGTCCAGACCCCGCCTCCAGCAGGACCATACGTTCCAGACCCCGCCTCCAGGGGGACCATACGGTCCAGACCCCGCCTCCAGGGGGACAATACGGTCCAGACCCCGCCTCCAGGGGGAACACATGGTCCAGACCCCGCCTCCAGGGGGACCATACGGTCCAGACCCCGCCTCCAGGGGGACCATACGGTCCAGACCACGCCTCCAGCAGGACCATACGGTCCAGACCCCGCCTCCAGGGGGAACATACGGTCCAGACACACACACACCTCATCCGTCGGTGGAAACCAGTTCCTTGCTGTGCTGTGGTTGCGTGTGTTGGGTCATGCAGGGGGGCGGGGCTTAGATCACAGAGGAGGGGCTAGGAGGCAGGGCGGAGTGTGATCAGGATCAGGGTTCAGGGTGGCCATCTTAAGAAACACATCTTTTTTTTCACAATATGTTTATTGTCATTTTTTAGTTTTTCAAACATACAACATTTACGCATACATTACATAGACACACATACACTTAGCTTGCACCATTTTCAATTCAAATATAAATAATTATATTGAATTAACCAATCAGGGAGGAAAAATAAAATAAATTAAATAAATAAATTAAACAAAAATAAATACATAAAAAATAAGTAAATAAATAAAAAGATGATATTTTCCACAATATTTACAAATTAGTTTCAGGTAAATCTTGCACTGTCATCTGTCATAATGTTCATATATGGTTCCCAGAGTTCAACAAAGTCCTTTCGTTTTCCCTTAGCAATGTACGTTAGTCTTTCCAGCCCAATACAGCCAGAAAGCTCCCTTATCCACATTCTCAATGTAGGAGCATCCATACTCTTCCAACACAGTGCAACAGCTCTCCTGGCCTGAAGAAGTCCAAAGTCCAGAACTGTATATTGCTTTGACGTTTGTAGGAAGTTCTTTGGGTATATTCCAAGCACACACAGTTTGGCATTTAGGGGGACTTTAGCATTAAACATCTCTGACAAACACTTTATAACATCCTTCCAGAAGTTTTGGATCTTCACACATTCCCATAAGCAGTGAAATAATGTTCCCTTCTTATTCAAACATTTTGTACATCATCTGGAATGTTAGCATTCATATGGTGGAGTTTGACTGGGGTTATGTACACTCTCATTAACCACTTGTATTGAAGTAGTCGAGACCTTGTGTTTATAAGAAAAACATCTATCATACAAAACAAGGAGCTCCATCCTCCTTCCAATAACTCATCGGCTCCCCAGAACTGAAATCTTTGTCCCCTTGAAGAGCGAAGAAGAGAAGAGCTCCTGCTCTCCTGCTCTCTTCTTCCAGATGCTTGCCAGCCTTGATTTCTACACACTTCATCTCATGGGTCTGAGCAGCGCCATTGGTTCAAGGATCTCCTCCCTGCTCTGCAGAGTGGAGTCCCAGCCCTTGTGCTGGCACTGCTTCAATGCAAAGAACTACGTGGTTGTGTGCAGAAAAATGCTCTGTGTTCAAACATCCTCTGGCTTGTGAAAAGCCAATCTACATGATCTCTTGATCTGGTGGTCTTCTGTTTCGGGGGGTGCCCCTATGAAGCCCCGAGATCACAGGCAAAGATGGTGTGTGTGTGTGTGTGTGTGTGTGTGTGTGTGTGTGTGTGTGTGTGTGTGTGTGAGTGAGTGAGTGAGTGAGTGAGTGAGTGAGTGAGTGAGTGAGTGAGTGAGTGAGTGAGTGTGTGTGTGTGTGTGTGTGTGTGTGTGTGTGTGTGTGTGTGTGTGTGTGTGTGTGTGGGTGGGTGAGTGAGTGAGTGAGTGAGTGAGTGAGTGAGTGAGTGAGTGAGTGAGTGAGTGAGTGAGTGAGTGAGTGAGTGAGTGAGTGAGTGAGTGAGTGAGTGAGTGAGTGTGTGTGTGTGTGTGTGTGTGTGTGTGTGTGTGTGTGTGTGTGTGTGTGTGTGTGTGTGTGAGTGAGTGTGTGTCCGTGTGTGTGTGTGTGTGTGTGTGCATCCCTGTGTGTGTATTTCACTCACATAGAGGAGTCCCTTTCACTCTCTCATCTCCTATTTCTTTGTCTTGCTTTGCTTACCTTTTCACGCCCTCTGCTCGTTCTCTCCGTGCTTGTTCCCTCTCTCTCTCTCTCTCTCTCTCTCTCTCTCTCTCTCTCTCTCTCTCTCTCTCTCTCTCTCTCTCTCTCTCTCTCTCTCTCTCTCTCTCTCTCTCTCTCTCTATATATATATATATATATATATATATATCTCACAATGTGTGTCTCTAATGAGATGACATGGTTACTGTGCTTTTCTCCCTCTTGGTGGCAGCCTCTCTGTTGCCAATTAGTGAGAGAAGTTGCCAGCGCTGTGTTTGCCTTTGGAGATGACATCGCCGTGTGTACACAACCCTCCATGAGAGCAGCCACTCTGAGCTGGCCGACCAGCGTGGCTGCTCCCGTGTTTGTCCTTGCTATTGGTGGGCATAGTGGTGTAGTGTGTGTGTGTGTGTGGGCGCCTGTGCTCATATATATGTAAATGTATGTGTGTGTGTGTGTGTGTATGGATTTCCCTTTATCTCTCTGTGCCTTTGCACGTGCTCGTGTTCGTGTGTGTGTGCGCGTGTGTGTGCCGATGGGATTTTCCTCATTTGAGGCGTGGGCGCAGATGCTTATTTGATGGCGGTTGGCTCGCCATGTTTCCCACTCGCATACGTAAACGAGTGCTGGAGTGGAAAGCATGCAGGTGTAAACACGTAGCGTGGGCATGCAGGCCCCCGCTCATTACAGTCACAAACACACTGTCATACTGCACGCATGCACTGCGTGTGTCGCAGTCGCAGCGTTTAGCAGTGCGTGTGTGGCAGCCTTTAGCAATACTTGTGTGTTGCAGTGTTTAAAAGTGCATGTGTCGCAGTCGCAGCATTTTGCAGTGCGTGTGTGTTGCAGTCGCAGTGTTTAGCGGTGCGCACGGTGCAGTGTTTAGCAGTGCGTGTGTGTTGCAGTCGCAGTGTTTAGCGGTGCGCACGGTGCAGTGTTTAGCAGTGCGTATGTGTTGCAGTCGCAGTGTTTAGCAGTGCGTGTGTGTTGCAGTTGCAGTGTTCAGCAGTGCGTGTGTCACAGTGTTTAGCATTGTGTGTGTTGCAGTGTTTAGCAGTGCGTGTGTCACAGTGTTTAGCATTGTGTGTGTTGCAGTGTTTAGCAGTGCGTGTGTCACAGTGTTTAGCATTGTGTGTGTTGCAGTGTTTAGCAGTGCGTGTGTCACAGTGTTTAGCAGTGCGCACGGCGCAGTGTTGTCCCCGAATAGCCCCCGTCCTCCGTGGGCTCAGCGCGTGGTCGGTGGGAGGTCAGAAGCTCAGAACAAGTCTCTCTGCTGTCAGTTTGCTTCCACCCGGGCCAGCAAATGCCCAGAAAGGTACCGCTAATCACGGCGGCCATTGCCCTTCCTGAGTGCGGACCCCTGAGATGGGGTCTCCTGCTGCATTTTGTTGACATGAGCATCACCTTGATGTGCTGATGAAGTCTATTCTGGGAACGCCTGCCAGACCATTTGAGGCTTGATCATTAACTGATCTCCCACATCAGTGGTGAATCCGTTGGCTGGACACGCTGCCATTGGCCACACAGGGCGCCATGGCAACGGTTCAAAGAGCCCTACCACGCCGGCCGTCTGCCCAGCCTCAAGGCCGGCTGAAGCGGAGTACAGAATGCATGGCTGGCTTTGGAGTCGGCGTGTGCCAGACTTGAGCCGAGCTACACATGCTAACTGGTCCTACCTACCTAGCGCCTCAGTGGAACGTCGTTCATTTAAAATACAATATTCCTTTTTGAATCCTTTAACTCATTAATTGATTCAATGTACGGATGTATCAAGCATCAGTACATGAAGCTTG
>JAXIVH010000034.1:82504-85004 GCA_036785325.1 Urophycis tenuis | reverse complement strand
GCGTGCGTGCGTGCGTGCGGGTGTGTGTGTGTGTTTCGGTGTTTATGCAGTCATTAAGTGTGCATGAGTCTTCTTGAGTATACGATGCTATAATGTAAGTGTGAGCTTCCAGGAGCTGATTCCTCACCTTACAGTGTTTCTGGTGGCTAATGGATGGCTGACCCTTGCAAGGCCTCTCTCCCACACCTCTTGGACCTCGTGATGTTGAGTATGAAGGGAAAGGGACAGACATCCTGTGAACATGCATGCTGTGTTCAGCCTCCATCACCTCACCTTCCAATCATGTAACATGTTCTCGTCTCCAATCAGTTATACATGGACCTAATGTGCTATCATTTATTTGCTGATTTGGATCCTCAGTACTCAGTGCTGTTCAGGTCCAACACTAACAGGAAGTTGTAATGCTGTTAAGTTCTAACTCTAGTGCTTTATCTAATGTACTAATCCTGGTAGTGTTGGTGGTGATGGGGGTCATAATAGTAGTGGGACTATTTGAGTTATATTATCTAACTAGTCTATCTAGTTATGATCTATCATTTTCGTTTTTGGTTGAAGATTGCCCTCAAAGGACAGTGTTGCATTTCAGAAACACTATTCATCCCAAAGTAAAAAAGAAGGAGCAGTTTCAGGAAAAAATGAACAATTCTAGGAAAGACACAAAAAAACACATCTCTGAGTAGATCTCTCCCTAGGGCACGCACATGGAGTTGAAACTGCCCACAGATAAGTTATCTGGGTTCCAAACACGCACAAACCTGCTCACTACCCTCTGTGACTGTATGTGTTGGTGTTCACAGTCAGACACAGAGCTGCAATGGCATTTCGGTGGTGACATTTTCCAACTGACATTTAGTCTGTGGCCGAATTCACACTTGCTGTGCGTGATAGCATATTGATCTGTCTATCTGTCCTTAATGTATAGTGTCTGTCTATCTGTCCTTTTATGTATAGTATCTGTCTATCTGTCCTTTTATGTATAGTATCTGTCTATCTGTCCTTTTATGTATAGTATCTGTCTATCTGTCCTTTTATTTATAGTATCTGTCTATCTATATATCTGTCTGTCTGTCCTTTATGTATAGTATCTGTCTATCTATATATCTGTCTGTCTGTGTCTGTCAAGGTTACTCAAGGGCACGTGGTCAGTAGTCGTTGAGAGATGGCAAATGAAATTGGACACTGTTACGTGTCGTGTGCTTTCTTTGTTGTGTTCTTTTTTCATTAGGTACCGCCCTCCTGTTCTCCCACTGATTAGCTCAGCTGTAGCCCATCAGGACTCATGGTTAAGAACCCCGACGGGCAGTTGGCTCACACACACACACACACACATACACACACATGTTCCATGTTTTCACACATACCGTACACTCAATGACTCAAGAGAGTTGTAGTGCTGTTAAGTAAATCAACATAAATATACCATAAGTGCACTTATGAAAACTTTGTTTCGTTCAATGTCTCTCCCATAATGATGATCCCATTTTACTAAGCCCCCCCCAAAAAGTTTTCAAAGCTCCTATGCTTCCAAAATGGAAGCCATTGCAATGTGGCATTTATTTTATTGGACGTTTATTTGACAGGGACAATGCACAATGTATAATTGGGCCAGATTATAGTCACAAGGCTAATTTACATCTGCTGTCCCTGGTCTCTGCATTTGACCCATCCTATGGTACATAGGAGCATTGGGCTGCTATGATCAGCGCCCGGGGAGCAAGTTGGGGTTCAGGGTTCAGTGTCTTGCTCAAGGACACTTTGACATGCAGACAGTTTTTGGAAGTGGGGATCAAGGGGATCGAACCGCCAACCCTACGGTTAGTGAACGACCCGCTCTGTCCACCCACTCTACCCACTGAGCTACTGCCACCCCACTAACCCCTAACCCTAACCCAACCCAACCCTACGGTTAGTGAACGACCCGCTCTGTCCACCCGCTCTACCCACTGAGCTACCGCCACCCCACTAACCCATAACCATAACCCAACTCAACCCTAGGGTTAGTGAACGACCCGCTCTGTTCACCTGCTCTACCCACTGAACTACTGCCACCCCACTAACCCCTAACCCTAACCCAACCCAACCCTACGGTTAGTGAACGACCCGCTCTGTCCACCCGCTCTACCCACTGAGCTACTGCCACCCCACTAACACTTAACCCTAACCCAACCCAACCCAACCCTAGGGTTAGTGAACGACCCACTCTGTCCACCCGCTCTACCCACTGAGCTACTGCCACCCCACTAACCCCTAGCCCTAACCCAACCCAACCCTACGGTTAGTGGACGACCCGCTCTGTCCACCTGCTCTACCCACTGAGCTACTGCCACCCCACTAACCCCTAACCCTAATCCAACCCAACCCTACGGTTAGTGGACGACCTGCTCTGTCCACCTGCTCTACCCACTGAGCTACTGCCACCCCACTAACCCATAACCATAACCCTAACCCAACCCAACCTTACGGTTAGTGGACGACCCGCTCTGTCCACCTGCTCTACCCA
>JAXIVH010000034.1:72504-77504 GCA_036785325.1 Urophycis tenuis | reverse complement strand
GAAAGACTCGGAGGTGCACACACCAACGAGAGCACATCACATCCAGTGTGCCCCCATGTACAATGAGCACATGATAGTATGATAACTCATAACTAATCTGTAACAAACCAATACCATAATGTCATCTGAAATAGCGATAGAAGAAACAAACGTGTAATAATGAATATATTGCAATGCAATCCCAACTCTTCAATTATTAATATACAATCAAATGAGAGTGTGATTGGTGGAACAACCAGCCAATCTAAAAGTGAAGGGGCCCTAAGCCAATGAGAATAGAGAAACTCCTTATTAGTCGGACCAGTTAGCCAATCAGGCAGTGGGACTGCCTTTATTTTCGTTCTAGATGAATATGTAAAGCAGGTTGGGTCCTTATCTTGACAGGATGAGCCAAAGCAACAGCAAACAAGTGAACACCTCTGAATCAACATGCTTTTCAATCATGCTAAAGTTACCTGTGAGCGAGTAAAGAACGTATTTATGTTTTGATTGAGAAGTGAAAGTGATTTAGAACCCACCTGAAGACGTAGTAAGAAGCAGCACCTGAAGAAGTAGTGAGGAGCAGCACCTGAAGTAGTGAGGAGCAGCTCCTGAAGAAGTAGTGAGGAGCAGCACCTGAAGTAGTGAGGAGCAGCACCTGAAGAAGTAGTGAGGAGCAGCACCTGAAGAAGTAGTGAAGAGCAGCACCTGAAGAAGTAGTGAGGAGCAGCACCTGGAGAAGTAGTGAGGAGCAGCACCTGAAGAAGTAGTGAGGAGCAGCACCTGGAGAAGTAGTGAGGAGCAGCACCTGAAGAAGTAGTGAGGAGCAGCACCTGGAGAAGTGAGGAGCAGCACCTGAATAAGTAGTGAGGAGCAGCACCTGGAGAAGTGAGGAGCAGCACCTGAGGAAGTAGTGAGGAGCAGCACCTGAAGTAGTGAGGAGCAGCACCTGAGGAAGTAGTGAGGAGCAGCACCTGAAGAAGTAGTGAGGAGCAGCACCTGAAGTAGTGAGGAGCAGCACCTGGAGAAGTAGTGAGGAGCAGCACCTGAAGTAGTGAGGAGCAGCACCTGAAGAAGTAGTGAGGAGCAGCACCTGAGGAAGTAGTGAGGAGCAGCACCTGAAGAAGTAGTGAGGAGCAGCACCTGAAGTAGTGAGGAGCAGCACCTGGAGAAGTAGTGAGGAGCAGCACCTGAAGTAGTAAGAAGCAGCACCTGGAGAAGTAGTGAGGAGCAGCACCTGGAGAAGTAGTGAGGAGCAGCACCTGAAGTAGTGAGGAGCAGCACCTGAAGTAGTAAGAAGCAGCACCTGGAGAAGTAGTGAGGAGCAGCACCTGAAGAAGTAGTGAGGAGCAGCACCTGGAGAAGTAGTGAGGAGCAGCACCTGAGGAAGTAGTGAGGAGCAGCACCTGAAGAAGGAGTGAGGAGCAGCACCTGGAGAAGTAGTGAGGAGCAGCACCTGGAGAAGTAGTGAGGAGCAGCACCCGAAGAAGTAGTGAGGAGCAGCACCTGGAGAAGTAGTGAGGAGCAGCACCTGAAGAAGTAGTGAGGAGCAGCACCTGAAGTAGTGAGGAGTAGCACCTGGAGAAGTAGTGAGGAGCAGCACCTGGAGAAGTAGTGAGGAGCAGCACCTGAAGTAGTGAGGAGCAGCACCTGAAGAAGTAGTGAGGAGCAGCACCTGGAGAAGTAGTGAGGAGCAGCACCTGAAGTACTGAGGAGCAGCACCTGAAGAAGTAGTGAGGAGCAGCACCTGGAGAAGTAGTGAGGAGCAGCACCTGAAGAAGTGAGGAGCAGCACCTGAAGAAGTAGTGAGGAGCAGCACCTGGAGAAGTGAGGAGCAGCACCTGAAGAAGTAGTGAGGAGCAGCTCCTGAAGTAGTGAGGAGCAGCACCTGAAGAAGTGAGGAGCAGCACCTGAAGAAGTAGTGAGGAGCAGCTCCTGAAGTAGTGAGGAGCAGCACCTGAAGAAGTAGTGAGGAGCAGCACCTGAAGAAGTAGTGAGGAGCAGCACCTGAAGAAGTAGTGAGGAGCAGCACCTGAAGAAGTAGTGAGGAGCAGCACCTGAAGAAGTAGTGAGGAGCAGCACCTGAGGAAGTAGTGAGGAGCAGCACCTGAAGAAGTAGTGAGGAGCAGCACCTGAAGTAGTGAGGAGCAGCACCTGGAGAAGTAGTGAGGAGCAGCACCTGAAGTAGTGAGGAGCAGCACCTGGAGAAGTAGTGAGGAGCAGCACCTGAAGTAGTGAGGAGCAGCACCTGAAGAAGGAGTGAGGAGCAGCACCTGGAGAAGTAGTGAGGAGCAGCACCTGAAGAAGGAGTGAGGAGCAGCACCTGAAGTAGTGAGGAGCAGCACCTGAAGAAGGAGTGAGGAGCAGCAGCAAGGTTTTTCAATCGCTGCAGTAACAAACCGCTTCAGATAAAGTTTTCCCTCCATTTTGAGTTTCGATAGAGTGCCATACTTTGAAACATTTCCCTCGGCGAGGCTTCATTAGAAAAATAAATTGCTGGAATCGTGTTTCTAAAACGAGAATCTTGTCGTGATAAACACATTGCTGGAGTTGTGTAATTAAAAGTAGAATGGTGTTGTGAGAAGTGATGTTCTGACTAACTGACCCTGAAAAGCAACTGCCAGATCCGTGATGCGGGATGCTGCTACTTCTGTCTACCACTCAGGATCAGGCGTTAGCGATGCCAACTGCAAACTGTTAATAGTGAACCAAGTAGAGTGTTAAAGGAGTTCTGTTCTTATACAGCACTACTGAGGTGTCACTGACGCGGGTAGTGGCTAGGCTGATGCGCTAGATGTTACCTGAAGTTAATTGATTGCTACACTGTTGACTCAACTGTGCATCCAAGAAAAATGCCTGTAAACAGTCCCCAAGTCGAATCAAGGTGAATGATCCATTTATTCCATTGAGTTCATTGTAACAGGTAGGCACAGTATTCACTAGTCAGACCACCAGCGGTAGCGTAGCGTAGCTTTAGCGGTCAAAACCCTTTGCCCTTCCGGGTCGGACACCTGACCAACAACACCTTAGCACCTTAACACCTATATACCCGGTAAATTAACGCGCGACATGCGCCACCCCTTGGAAAAACAAAAACATTGCACCCAAAAAATGAACCATACATTTTGGCGCCTACATAGAGTACTGCTGCTTATTATACCTGTGGCTTATTCAAGCTAAAGTCATTCTGGGTGCATGAGTCTGCTACGTATAAATTGTACTTTCAAGAGTCTTAAATAACAGTCTTAGTGTCAAAATGTAAACCCCAGTTTCAGAGTGAGTCCTATAACCTGGCTAGCACACTCACATGAAACATTTCCAAACAGAGGAATGCACATACCAAAGGCACACTTGCACACACACACTCTCCCTTTCTGTCTGTCTCTCTCTCTCTCTCTCTCTCTCTCTCTCTCTCTCTCTCTCTCTCTCTCTCTCTCTCTCTCTAGGAGATAACATGACACCATCTATTAGGACTCAGGTTCACAATAGACATGGTGTCAAGATACAAGAACATATTCTCAAACATGATCAGGCTATTCTTGTAATCTGTCAAATTCTGTCCCTCCTGATTAACTTTCCCTCCCCCGCCTCCTGACACACACACACATGCACATACACACGCACGCACACACACACACACACACACACACACACACACACACACACACACACACACACACACAGACACACACACACACACACACACACACACACACACAGACACACACACACGCACGCACGCACGCACGCACGCACACACACACACACACACACACACACACACACACACACACACACACAGTCACACACACACACACACACACACACACACACACACACACACACACACACACACACACACACACACACAAACACACACACAGAAAGTGGCTCAAGTGTCCCCCTCTGCCCCCCCTTCCACCTGCAGGAGTCTCAAGTAACTGTCATCAACAAAGACATCTCTGTCTCTTCTGTTCTGCCTCCCACCCTCTCCCACCCTCTCCCCTCCCCTCCCACCCTCTCCCACCCTCTCCCACCCTCTCCCACTTCTCCCCTCCCCTCCCTCCCTCCCTCCCTCCCCTTGCTTCCATCGTCTTTTCAATTTTCACACATCATAGTGATGAGTCCCACCTGTGGTCCTATATCCTATGTCATTACTCCTCTCCTTCACCCAACTCCCCCTGAATTATAAATATATATATATATATATATATATATATATATATATATATATATATATATATTAAGTAATGTCATTAAGTAACTATGTATCACACCTGCCACAAAGTGTAACTCACATTGACGTCGGTCCAGTAAAGACGTAGGAACCCATGGAAAGTCAGTGGAGTGGGTGGTGGGGACTCTATATAGTCTAAACGTGGAGGTGGGGACTCTATCAGTGGTCAACCGTGAGCACTACAGATGGGCCTTCACCTCAGTCATCACCAATGAGAAAATAAATCTTCACGGAAAAAAGTAACAGTACGATGAATTGAAAGGGTTAAACAAATGCAATCCGACTTTAATTAACGATGACGAGGATGTAAACAAATAGACCATAACATCGATAACATTCTCCGCAACAAGAAACATCTCAAAATTAAATAAACATACATAAACATATTCTAAAGCCAAAATCTGGAAATATAAAATGAAGTCACCTAGAGTGTCACCCCATGACGCTGCTGACACGGACACCGAGGCTCATTTCATCACCCCAAAGGTTTTCAAACTGACCGTCGCTTGCAGGTGTGCCGCAGAACCCTGATGTCGGTGGGCTGACTTTGTCAGATTTGTAAGGCTGACAAATTCAGCGCTTTTTCAGTTGTAAAAAGCAAACAACTCCACCAGTACAGCCTGTTTGTTTTATAACAGCCCGCCATCCATGGATATCGCTGATCATTTTCGGTCTTGAAATGCCTTTCCACTTTCTTAACCTTTTTTTTTTTAATTGGTCTTCCGTTTTTTTATTATTTATAGTTTTTCTGTGAAAGGACGCCTTGAAAAAGGCCATCCGATCA
>JAXIVH010000034.1:57504-67504 GCA_036785325.1 Urophycis tenuis | reverse complement strand
AGTACCAGGACTACATGATAGTATGTACCAGGACGACATAATGGTATGTACCAGGACTACATAATAGTATGAACCAGGACTACATAATAGTATGAACCAGGACTACATAATAGTATGTACCAGGACTACATAATAGTATGTACCAGGACTACATAATAGTGTGTACCAGGACTACATAATAGTATGTACCAGGACTACATGATAGTATGTACCAGGACGACATAATAGTAAGTACCAGGACTACATGATAGTGTGTACCAGGACTACATAATAGTATGTACCAGGACTACATAATAGTATGTACCAGGACTACATAATAGTATGTACCAGGACTACATGATAGTATGAACCAGGACTACATAATAGTATGTACCAGGACGACATAATAGTAAGTACCAGGACTACATGATAGTAAGTACCAGGACTACATAATAGTATGTACCAGGACTACATAATAGTATGAACCAGGACTACATAATAGTATGAACCAGGACTACATAATAGTGTGTACCAGGACTACATAATAGTATGAACCAGGACTACATGATAGTATGTACCAGGACTACATGATAGTATGTACCAGGACGACATAATAGTATGTACCAGGACTACATAATAGTATGAACCAGGACTACATGATAGTATGTACCAGGACTACATAATAGTACCAGGACTACATAATAGTATGTACCAGGACTACATAATAGTATGTACCAGGACTACATAATAGTATGTACCAGGACTACATAATAGTATGTACCAGGACTACATAATAGTACCAGGACTACATAATAGTATGTACCAGGACTACATGATAGTATGTACCAGGATTACATGATAGTATGTACCAGGACTACATAATAGTATGTACCAGGACTACATGATAGTATGTACCAGGATTACATGATAGTATGTACCAGGACTACATAATAGTATGTACCAGGATTACATAATAGTATGTACCAGGACTACATAATAGTACCAGGACGACATAATAGTATGTACCAGGACTACATGATAGTATGTACCAGGACGACATAATAGTATGAACCAGGACTACATAATAGTATGTACCAGGACTACATAATAGTATGTACCAGGACTACATAATAGTATGTACCAGGACTACATGATAGTATGAACCAGGACGACATAATAGTATGAACCAGGACTACATAATAGTATGTACCAGGACTACATAATAGTATGTACCAGGACTACATAATAGTATGTACCAGGACTACATGATAGTATGTACCAGGACTACATAATAGTATGAACCAGGACTACATAATAGTATGTACCAGGACGACATAATAGTATGTACCAGGACTACATAATAGTATGTACCAGGACTACATGATAGTATGTACCAGGACGACATAATAGTATGAACCAGGACTACATAATAGTATGTACCAGGACTACATAATAGTATGTACCAGGACTACATAATAGTATGTACCAGGACTACATGATAGTATGTACCAGGACTACATAATAGTATGAACCAGGACTACATAATAGTATGTACCAGGACTACATAATAGTATGAACCAGGACTACATAATAGTATGTACCAGGACTACATGATAGTATGTACCAGGACTACATGATAGTATGTACCAGGACTACATGATAGTATGTACCAGGACTACATAATAGTATGAACCAGGACTACATAATAGTATGTACCAGGACGACATAATAGTAAGTACCAGGACTACATGATAGTCAGTACCAGGACTACATGATAGTATGTACCAGGACTACATAATAGTATGAACCAGGACTACATAATAGTATGTACCAGGACGACATAATAGTAAGTACCAGGACTACATGATAGTAAGTACCAGGACTACATGATAGTATGTACCAGGACTACATAATAGTATGAACCAGGACTACATAATAGTATGTACCAGGACGACATAATAGTATGTACCAGGACTACATGATAGTATGTACCAGGACTACATAATAGTATGTACCAGGACGACATAATGGTATGTACCAGGACGACATAATAGTATGTACCAGGACTACATAATAGTATGAACCAGGACTACATGATAGTATGTACCAGGACTACATGATAGTATGTACCAGGACTACATAATAGTATGTACCAGGACGACATAATGGTATGTACCAGGACTACATAATAGTATGAACCAGGACGACATGATAGTATGTACCAGGACTACATAATAGTATGAACCAGGACTACATGATAGTATGTACCAGGACTACATAATAGTATGTACCAGGACTACATGATAGTATGTACCAGGACTACATAATAGTATGTACCAGGACTACATAATAGTATGAACCAGGACTACATAATAGTATGAACCAGGACGACATGATAGTATGTACCAGGACTACATAATAGTATGTACCAGGACTACATGATAGTATGTACCAGGACTACATAATAGTATGTACCAGGACTACATAATGGTGTGTACCAGGACTACATGATAGTATGTACCAGGACTACATAATAGTACCAGGACTACATAATAGTGTGTACCAGGACTGCATAATAGTATGTACCAGGACTGCATAATGGTATGTACCAGGACTACTTAATAGTACCAGGACTACATAATGGTGTGTACCAGGACTACATGATAGTATGTACCAGGACTACATGATAGTATGTACCAGGACTACATGATAGTATGTACCAGGACTACATGATAGTATGTACCAGGACTACATGATAGTATGTACCAGGACTACATAATAGTATGTACCAGGACAACATAATAGTATGTACCAGGACTACATGATAGTATGTACCAGGACTACATGATAGTATGTATCAGGACTATATAATATTATGTATCAGGACTACATAATAGTATGTACCAGGACTACATAGTAGTATGTACCAGGACAAACAAAGCTACGCAATAGGTCAGTGAAGCTGTGTTTTTTGCGTTAGTATCTCTACGTGTGTGTGTTTGTGTGTGTGTGTGTGTGTGTGTGTGTGTGCATGTGCGTGTGTATATGTGTGTGTTTGTGTGTGTGTTTGGAGAAGAGTCAGGACCTACCGAGTAATAACTTCAGCAGGGGGGGGGGGGGTGGGTGGGACCACATGGTTGCCATGGCGACCTTTGTTGAGTGTGCTTTTGTTCTGGCTGTAGAGAGAAGTAGTAGGTAGCCTGCACACACACACAGACACCATGCAGTGGAATCCTACACCGTGCCTGTTTGTGAGAGCGTCTCACTGAGGTGAAGCTGGGAACAGTGTGCAGCGCGGCGTTCCTCTGGCTCCGTTCGTCCAGCAGGTAAACACAGAGCCTTCCTGCCCAGCAGGATTTAGTCACTTCTGTTGCGTTCAACAGTGTGATTGTGTTTGAAATATATCTGACTTTGCAAAAAATGCATGAAAGGAGAGAAAGCGAGAACAGAGACAACTGTGGGTCTTCAGAGCTGCATTTGTATGCAAGGCTAGGACTTTGTGGTGTAACCTTTTCTACTCATTTGTATTATTTGTATCTCTCAAATGACATGGTGCATTTCACAATGCTATATTCCTTCTTTTTTTTTTAAGATTTTCCCCATGTGCCATTACACATTTCCAGTTCCACACATGTTGACACAGGGAACTTCCTGGGTGCTGTTGGTGCAAACAGCATCAATCAATGTCTGTATTTGTGTTTCTAGGAAGGCTCTCTGGAGAATCAATTTGCATCTTAGATCAAAAATGCTTCAGCAGAAATTAGCAGCTTGTGATATGAGCGCTTCTCTTTTTTTTTTTAAGACGCTCACCACAGAAACATTCAGGCCACTTCCATTCCCCTCCTGCTTCTTCACTTTCCAAAAGCTTTTATTTGTATTCCTCAGATTTGGCTTGTCAACAGTCCTTCCTACACGCTCCTGTGTAGATGGAAACTAGTAATTGAAACAATTCCTCAGATCCTCCTCCGCGCATTCAGGGAACTCACTTAGAGAACGTCTTGCTTTGCTCAACCCTGCCAGGAAGGCGTCACATTACCATTCATCAGCGCCGCTCTTCTGGAGGCGCTGAAAACGCGGGATTTTAAAACGCAATACAAACCCTTGACAGACGGTTACGCCGAATGAGACGGATAGTTCAACATGTCAAAGGATTGTTCCGACACGTTCCGTACGGGTTTCAGCCGACGCAGGCGTCTCTCCCAGCACCTCAGGTGGGTGCCGCGCCCATTAGCATAGCGCTAACTTTAGCGAATAACCATGAAGAAGGGAAGGCGGTGGTGCCCGTCTGGTAACACTCTAACCGCTAACACTCACCGCTACGCTTACCCCTACGCTCACCGCTATGCTAACCCCTACGCTAACCCCTACGCTCACCGCTATGCTACCCCCTACATTAACACCCTACGCTCACCCCTAAGCTAACCCCTACGCTAACCGCTCCATCACATGGGTGGCCGCGACGCTCAGAGATCCACGAGACGAAAAAGTCCCATGAAGTGTCGAGCTCTGCGCTCTGTGCTGTGTGTGTGTGTGTGTGTGTGTGTGTGTGTGTGTGTGTGCATAAAGGCATGAATGGATGAAAGGGTGGAAACGGTTACAGAAGACTGAGGAGTTGCGCCCATCGACACGTTGGGGTTCAGTAGAATTCAAGCATCTACTTCCCAGAATGCTTAGAGGCATTGATCCCAGTGTTCAGCAAGAGAGAGAGAGAGAGAGAGAGAGAGAGAGAGAGAGAGAGAGAGAGAGTGAGAGAGAGAGAGAGAGAGAGAGAGGTGGGCCTGCCGATATGTGGTCGCGGTGTCCACCCATAGCCACGCGCGTGCATATGTGTGTGTGTGTGTGTTTGTGTGTGTGTGGTGTCTGTGTGTGTGTGTGTGTGTGTGTGTGTGTGTGTGTGTCTGTCTGTGTGTGTGTGTGTGTGTGTGTATGTGTGTGTGTGTGTGTGTGTGTGTAGGTATGTGTGTGTGTGTGTGTGTGTGTGTGTGTGTGTGTGTGTGTGTGTGTGTGTGTGTGTGTGTGTGTGCGTGTGTGTGGGGGTATGTGTGTGTGTGTGTGTGTGTGTGTGGGAGCGAGAGGAGAGGATGGAAGGTTGAGTCATGCTGAGGTGTAGCCTCTACGCCACACTGGGGAGGAGATACAGATAGGGACCGGAGAGGATCAACTCACTCAGCGCCTCAAATGGCTTTCTGGTCTCCCTCCTTTTCACTCTCTCTCTCTCTCTCTCTCTCTCTCTCTCTCTCTCTCTCTCTCTCTCTCTCTCTCTCTCTCTCTCTCTCTCTCCCTCTGTCTCTCTCTCTCTCTCCTATTTTTCGCACTCAGCCTCCAACCTGCAAACAAACACACACACACAATCCCTTTCAGTGGAGTTTGCTGCACTATCGATCTGCTGTGTGGCTGTGATTAACAGGGATGCAACACACAGAAGCACACATGCACACCGGCAGCATTACACACACACACACATACACACACCCGAAACCACACAAACACACACACGCTTAGATCTCTGGTGTGAAAGCCCTACTGTCTAGCTTAAAGTGGGGATGACTGATACACTGATGCACCATTAAGTCACATAAATAGCTAATGCATTAGGACACTGACCACACACACACACATGCACGCACACACACACACATACACACACGCACACACACACACACAAACACACACACACACACGCACACACACGCACACACACACACACACACACACGCGCACACACAGACACACACACGCGCACACACACACACACACACACACACACACACACACACACATACACACACGCACACACACACACACACACACAAACACACACACATGCAGACGCACACTCTACAAACACAACTTTATATGGACTACAAATGCGCACATTCAAGCTTTTTGCGTTGCTTGTTTGTAGTTTAATACACATTGTGAGAGAAATATTGTGTTAGTGTGAACTGCATACAGCCGTTTGTCTATACATACTGTAAGAGTGTACTGTCAGAGTGTACTGTCAGAGTGTAGTGTAAAGGCTGGTTTATGCTTCTGCGTAGGGATTGCGTCGTGATCACGCAATGGCCACGCCATTGCTCGGACGCAGTCATGAGCCCGTGATACTTCTGCGGAGGGATTGCGTGGGGTTTACGTCTCGAAATGCAATTTAATGCCACACCAATAGAGGGACCAGAATGACCATTCTGGTCATTACATACGGATTACTAGCGAGTAAAATAAAAGTTTACAGAAATGAAGGCAAAAGTTGTATATATATATATATATATATACATGTATATATATATATATATATATATATATATATATATATATATATATATATATATATATATATATATGTTGTCGCCAATCAGTCAAAGCATTTATCAAGGCTGTGTTTACACCGTGGCGGTGTTTACGAGTGGAAACCGGAAAAGCGATCTCCAGCAAATGTAGTTTGCGGACCAATCACAGCCAAAGCCAAAGCGTTGGGATCGCGTCGCCTCGACGCGCGTCTAGGATTTGGGGAGGTGCACGTCGAGGACGTAAAGGGTCCGCAAAGGGTCCGCAAAGGGTCCGCCGTGGGTCCGCCGTCCCCCAGCGTCGTGTCGACGCGGAAGTATAAACGAAGCATAACCCAGCCTTAAGAGTGTGTGTGTGTGTGTGTGTGTGTGTGTGTGTGTGTGTGTGTGTGTTGGGGGGGGGGGGGGGACAGTGTCTGAATAGTGTTCCTTCACATCTCCTCACTCATGCACGTGGGATCTCGTTTTGCTTCCAGCTATTTGAAGTCCCTTTGCTCACAGGGAACCGGGCAGGTGCTCATGATTGGTGAACCCACTGGATCCAAGAAGGCGGGTTCTGTCTGTTGTTGTTCTGGTGCAGAGGGGAAGAGCTGCTGTAACGTCATGTCTCTCTCTCTCTCTCTCTCTCTCTCTCTCTCTCTCTCTCCCTCTCTCCCTCTGTAGGAGCTGCAGTTTGAGCGTCTGACCAGAGAGCTGGAGGCGGAGCGGCAGATCGTGGCCACGCAGCTGGAGCGCTGCAAGCTGGGCTCAGACGCCGGCAGCATGAGCAGCATCAGGTACCGGCCCTGTGTGTGTGTGTGTGTGTGTGTGTGTGTGTGTGTGTGTGTGTGTGTGTGTGTGTGTGTGTGTGTGTGTGTGTGTGTGTGTGGGTGTGTGTGTGTGAGGGTATTGGTGCACGCACATTGATTTATATGTATATATATACAGTATATATATGTCTCGGTGAGCACATGTTTGTCACAGCATTAAGTGACACACACACACTACCCCCCCCGTTCCACAGACTTGGTCTTTTGTGTCAACTGTGAGTCATCTCTGACTTACGTGTTGCTGTAGGAGTTGCAAGTTCAACACGCCTTGGTGTGTGTGCGTGTCTGTGTGCACGTGTGTGTGTGTGTGCATCTACGCGTCTACACACATGTGTGTGTGTGTGTGTGATGACTGAGAGCATGGTGGAGCAGCTGGACGTGACACTCTGTCCCCCCCCGTCTTCACTCAGGGCACCAGGAGGTCTGTGGGAGGGGTCTCCTGCAGCTCCCCTGGCCAACAGTGTCTGTCTGTGTCTGTCTGTCTGTGTCTGTCTGTCTGTGTCTGTCTGTTTGTATCTGTCTGTGTCTGTATGTGTCTGTCTGTGTCTGTCTCTCTGTCTGTCCTGTGTCTGTGTCTGTCTGTCTGTGTCTGTCTGTCTGTCTTTGTCTGTGTCTGTCTGTCTGACTGGCTGTCTGTGTCTGTCTGTCTGGCTGTCTGTCTGGCTGTCTGTCTGTCTGTGTCTGTGTCTGTCTGTATGTGTCTGTCTGTGACTATGTCTGTCTGTCTGTCTGTCTGTGTCTGTCTGTCTGTCTGTCTGTGTCTGTCTGTCTGTCTGTCTGTCTGTCTGCTGTCTGTCTGTGTCTGAGTCTCTCCCCCCTCCGCCTGAGAGTAGCATCCATCAGTTATGTATGTCAGGCGTCATTTCATGGATGTCTGACACACAACACACACACACACATACACATACACACACACAACACACATACCCTCACTCAAGGGTTTCAAGAGTGTTCTACATTTCACACACATAACATTTTTTAACAACATACATGTACTTAGGCGCGTGTGCCAGACGGACACACACACAAGCAGTTTCTCACACACACACACACACACACACACACACACACACACACACACACACACATACACACACACACACACACACACACACACACACACACACACACACACCACATACACACACACACACACACACACACACACACACACACACACACACACACACACATACACACACACACACACACACACACACACACACACACACAGTGGTGATAAGGTCCTGGTGCTGCTCTGATATGACCATGTTTATTACCGTAGGAGCGCTGGCCCTGTGCCACGCCAACACTACCTTATTATGTTTCTCAATTAGACGTCTAACCTTTTGTGTTTGGATGACTGAGTGAGGGCTCCCTAGCAGAACATGACTGAGTGAGGGCTCCTAGCAGAACATGACTGAGTGAGGGCTCCTAGCAGAACATGACTGATAATGTGATAACCAGGCAGGCAGGAAGGAGGATGAGATGACCTGCATGAGCAGGTTCAACGTTTAGTCTTCTGGTTTTTCACTCGCTATGTTTTAACGCAGTTTCTTTGAGTCGTTCCATGTATAACATTTGATCGCAGTCTATTCTGTAACAAAGAGTGTTTTCTTTTCTCCAAGTCTTGTGTGTGTGATCATTGAGGATGTCTCTGCATCTCTCCCACATCACGCACCATCATCACTCTACACATTAGCGTATGCTAATTGCTCCCTATTTGTCGAACACCTACTTTCTATGTGCGTGTGTATGCGTGCGCATGCCTGCCTGCGGATGTTATTGAATAATCCTTGGCGTCATGTCCAAGGGGGGGGGGGAGAGAGAGAGAGAGAGAGAGAGAGAGAGAGAGAGAGAGAGAGAGAGAGAGAGAGAGAGAGAGAGAGGAGAGAGAGAGAGAGAGAGAGAGAGAGAGAGAGAGAGAGAGAGAGAGGAGAGAGAGAGAGAGAGAGAGAGAGAGAGAGAGAAGAGAGAGAGAGAGAGAGAGAGACTATAGAGAGAGTTTATAAATCCAGTAGCTCTCTTGCTCCCTCTGGCCTCCTGAGTTAGCACACAGCGAGGCGTGGACTGTAGAGAGCATCGGGTATTATTTGACTCAGCTCATTGTTCTTTCACTTTACGTGCTCATCCAGTTAAAAGTGTGGAACTGATTGACCAAGTACCACAGACACTTCATTATACGGTCAAAAGTGGCCCTGTTGATCTCCACAGACGATAAATAAAGTCAAGGAGAATTCATCATAATGTGTATTGGGGAACACACTGCGTGTCCTAGTTTGGGCACATGCTCTGTGTAGACTGATGGGAATATTGACACAAATAAATATTCCACAAATTGCAGTGGGACCAGACATTTCTTTGTCTCAGTGCTTTCAAGCTGAATTAGCAGGCAGAAAGCATGGCCGATTAGAGATTTGAAACCAGTCATGAAGCAAATGGTCTGTACAAGCTGTTTGTTGAATACATTGGCTGGGAAACGGGACTTCAGTGATCATGTTAAACACATGCATGTTCAGGTAGCTTGTGGCCATGCTTGGCTGTTGACCATGCAACTCACAAATCTATCAATCCATGAGGACCTTGATACTATAATACATGAACGGCATTTCAGGGTTACTGTTGGGTTTGAACTGTAGTTTGAATTGGATTCAGATTTGGATAAAATGATTGAAACATCAAAATATATTTTGGTCTATTTCATGAACTCTACCTCAAAGATTACTGGGATATATCTGCTGCACACGTAGATTCAACAAAATGTGACAACACAAGGCGAGGTCAAAACAAAACAGGTCAAATGTTTTATTTATATGATCATATTTTGTCTTTCCAGAGTTCAACAGACGTCGACCAGTCAGGGTAGAGCTGCCCTCTGCGTGGGTCAACAGCTCTCAGCTCTTGGGCGATTCAAATGCAGCCCACATT
>JAXIVH010000034.1:27500-42500 GCA_036785325.1 Urophycis tenuis | reverse complement strand
ACATACTATTATGTAGTCCTGGTACATACTATCATGTAGTCCTGGTACACACCATTATGTAGTCCTGGTACTATTAAGTAGTCCTGGTACATACCATTATGCAGTCCTGGTACATACTATTATGCACTCCTGGTACACACTATTATGTAGTCCTGGTACTATTATGTAGTCCTGGTACATACTATCATGTAGTCATGGTACACACCATTATGTAGTCCTGGTACATACTATTATGTAGTCCTGGTACATACTATCATGTAGTCCTGGTACACACTATTATGTAGTCCTGGTTCATACTATTATGTAGTCCTGGTTCATACTATTATGTAGTCCTGGTACATACCATTATGTCGTCCTGGTACATACTATTATGTAGTCCTGGTACATACTATCATGTAGTCCTGGTACATACTATCATGTAGTCCTGGTACATACTATTATGTCGTCCTGGTACATACTATTATGTAGTCCTGGTACATACTATCATGTAGTCCTGGTACTTACTATTATGTAGTCCTGGTTCATACTATTATGTAGTCCTGGTACATACTATTATGTAGTCCTGGTACATACTATTATGTAGTCCTGGTTCATACTATTATGTAGTCCTGGTACATACTATCATGTAGTCCTGGTACTTACTATCATGTAGTCCTGGTACTTACTATTATGTAGTCCTGGTACATACTATTATGTAGTCCTGGTACATACTATTATGTAGTCCTGGTTCATACTATTATGTAGTCCTGGTACATACTATCATGTAGTCCTGGTACTTACTATCATGTAGTCCTGGTACTTACTATTATGTCGTCCTGGTACATACTATTATGTAGTCCTGGTTCATACTATTATGTAGTCCTGGTACATACTATCATGTAGTCCTGGTACTTACTATCATGTAGTCCTGGTACTTACTATTATGTCGTCCTGGTACATACTATTATGTAGTCCTGGTTCATACTATCATGTAGTCCTGGTTCATACTATTATGTAGTCCTGGTACATACCATTATGTCGTCCTGGTACATACTATCATGTAGTCCTGGTACTTACTATCATGTAGTCCTGGTACTTACTATTATGTCGTCCTGGTACATACTATTATGTAGTCCTGGTTCGTACTATTATGTAGTCCTGGTACATACTATCATGTAGTCCTGGTACTTACTATCATGTAGTCCTGGTACTTACTATTATGTCGTCCTGGTACATACTTATTATGTAGTCCTGGTACATACTATCATGTAGTCCTGGTACATACTATTATGTCGTCCTGGTACATACTATCATGTAGTCCTGGTACATACTATTATGTCGTCCTGGTACATACTATCATGTAGTCCTGGTACATACTATTATGTCGTCCTGGTACATACTATCATGTAATCCTGGTACATACTATCATGTAGTCCTGTTCATACTATCATGTAGTCCTGGTACATACTATTATGTCGTCCTGGTACATACTATCATGTAGTCCTGGTACATACTATCATGTAGTCCTGGTACATACTATTATGTAGTCCTGGTACATACTATTATGTAGTCCTGTTTCATACTATTATGTAGTCCTGGTTTCATAGTATTATGTAGTCCTGGTACATACCATTATGTCGTCCTGGTACATACTATCATGTAGTCCTGGTACTTACTATCATGTAGTCCTGGTACTTACTATTATGTCGTCCTGGTACATACTATTATGTAGTCCTGGTACATACTATTATGTAGTCCTGGTACATATTATCATGTAGTCCTGGTACTTACTATTATGTAGTCCTGGTACATACTATCATGTAGTCCTGGTACATACTATCATGTAGTCCTGGTACTTACTATTATGTCATCCTGGTACATACTATTATGTAGTCCTGGTTCATACTATTATGTAGTCCTGGTACATACTATCATGTAGTCCTGGTACTTACTATCATGTAGTCCTGGTACTTACTATTATGTCGTCCTGGTACATACTATTATGTAGTCCTGGTTCATACTATTATGTAGTCCTGGTACATACTATCATGTAGTCCTGGTACTTACTATTATGTCGTCCTGGTACATACTATTATGTAGTCCTGGTACATACTATCATGTAGTCCTGGTACACACTATTATGTAGTCCTGGTTCATACTATTATGTAGTCCTTGTTCATACTATTATGTAGTCCTGGTACATACCATTATGTCGTCCTGGTACATACTATCATGTAGTCCTGGTACTTACTATCATGTAGTCCTGGTACATACTATCATGTAGTCCTGGTACATACTATTATGTAGTCCTGGTTCATACTATTATGTAGTCCTGGTACATAATATCATGTAGTCCTGGTACATACTATCATGTAGTCCTGGTACATACTATTATGTAGTCCTGGTACACACTATCATGTAGTCTGGTACTTACTATTATGTCGTCCTGGTACATACTATTATGTAGTCCTGTACATACTATCATGTAGTCCTGGTACACACTATTATGTAGTCCTGGTTCATACTATTATGTAGTCCTTGTTCATACTATTATGTAGTCCTGGTACATACCATTATGTAGTCCTGGTACATACTATCATGTAGTCCTGGTACTTACTATCATGTAGTCCTGGTTCATACTATCATGTAGTCCTGGTACATACTATTATGTCGTCCTGGTACATACTATTATGTCGTCCTGGTACATACTATTATGTAGTCCTGGTACTTACTATTATGTAGTCCTGGTACATACTATTATGTAGTCCTGGTACATACTATCATGTAGTCCTGGTACTTACTATCATGTAGTCCTGGTACTTACTATTATGTCGTCCTTGGTACATACTATTATGTAGTCCTGGTTCATACTATTATGTAGTCCTGGTACATACTATCATGTAGTCCTGGTACTTACTATTATGTCGTCCTGGTACATACTATTATGTAGTCCTGGTACATACTATCATGTAGTCCTGGTACACACTATTATGTAGTCCTGGTTCATACTATTATGTAGTCCTTGTTCATACTATTATGTAGTCCTGGTACATACCATTATGTCGTCCTGGTACATACTATCATGTAGTCCTGGTACTTACTATCATGTAGTCCTGGGTACATACTATCATGTAGTCCTGGTACTTACTATTATGTAGTCCTGGTACATACTATCATGTAGTCCTGGTACATACTATCATGTAGTCCTGGTACATACTATCATGTAGTCCTGGTACATACTATTATGTAGTCCTGGTACACACTATCATGTAGTCCTGGTACTTACTATTAAGTAGTCCTGGTACATACTATTATGTAGTCCTGGTTCATACTATTATGTAGTCCTTGTTCATACTATTATGTAGTCCTGGTACATACCATTATGTCCTCCTGGTACATACTATCATGTAGTCCTGGTACATACTATTATGTAGTCCTGGTACATACTATTATGTAGTCCTGGTACATACTATTATGTAGTCCTGGTTCATACTATTATGTAGTCCTTGTTCATACTATTATGTAGTCCTGGTACATACTATCATGTAGTCCTGGTACATACTATCATGTAGTCCTGGTACATACTATTATGTAGTCCTGGTACATACTATCATGTAGTCCTGGTACATACTATTATGTAGTCCTGGTACATACTATTATGTAGTCCTGGTACATACTATCATGTAGTCCTGGTACATACTATTATGTAGTCCTTGGTACATACTATTATGTCGTCCTGGTACATACTATCATGTAGTCCTGGTACTTACTATCATGTAGTCCTGGTACTTACTATTATGTCGTCTGGTACATACTATTATGTAGTCCTGGTACATACTATCATGTAGTCCTGGTACAAACTATTATGTAGTCCTGGTTCATACTATTATGTAGTCCTTGTTCATACTATTATGTAGTCCTGGTACATACTATCATGTAGTCCTGGTACACACTATTATGTAGTCCTGGTTCATACTATCATGTAGTCCTGGTACACACTATTATGTAGTCCTGGTACATACTATTATGTAGTCTGGTACATACTATCATGTAGTCCTGGTACACACTATTATGTAGTCCTGGTTCATACTATTATGTCCTCTGGTACATACTATTATGTCGTCCTGGTACATACTATTATGTAGTCCTGGTACATACTATCTTGTAGTCCTGGTACATACTATTATGTAGTCCTGGTACATACTATTATGTAGTCCTGGTACATACTATCATGTAGTCCTGGTACATACTATTATGTCGTCCTGGTACATACTATTATGTAGTCCTGGTACATACTATCTTGTAGTCCTGGTACATACTATTATGTAGTCCTGGTACATACTATTATGTAGTCCTGGTACATACTATCATGTAGTCCTGGTACATACTATCATGTAGTCCTGGTACATACTATCTTGTAGTCCTGGTACATACTATTATGTAGTCCTGGTACATACTATCATGTAGTCCTGGTACATACTATCTTGTAGTCCTGGTACATACTATCAGTAGTCCTGGTACATACTATTATGTAGTCCTGGTACATACTATTATGTAGTCCTGGTACATACTATTATGTAGTCCTGGTACTTACTATCATGTAGTCCTGGTACTTACTATCATGTAGTCCTGGTACTTACTATTATGTCGTCCTGGGTTCATACTATTATGTAGTCCTGGTACATACTATTATGTAGTCCTGGTACATACTATCATGTAGTCCTGGTACACACTATTATGTAGTCCTGGTTCATACTATTATGTAGTCCTGGTTCATACTATTATGTAGTCCTGGTACATACCATTATGTCGTCCTGGTACATACTATCATGTAGTCCTGGTACTTACTATCATGTAGTCCTGGTACATACTATCATGTAGTCCTGGTACATACTATCATGTAGTCCTGGTACTTACTATCATGTAGTCCTGGTACATACTATTATGTAGTCCTGGTACATACTATCATGTAGTCCTGGTACATACTATCATGTAGTCCTGGTACATACTATCATGTAGTCCTGGTACATACTATTATGTAGTCCTGGTACATACTATCATGTAGTCCTGGTTCATACTATCATGTAGTCCTGGTACACACTATTATGTAGTCCATGTACATACTATTATGTAGTCCTGGTACATACTATTATGTAGTCCTGGTACACACTATTATGTAGTCCTGGTACATACTATTATTTAGTCCTGGTTCATACTATCATGTAGTCCTGGTTCATACTATCATGTAGTCCTGGTACATACTATTATGTAGTCCTGGTACATAATATTATGTAGTCCTGGTACACACTATTATGTAGTCCTGGTACATACTATTATTTAGTCCTGGTTCATACTATCATGTAGTCCTGGTACATACTATCATGTAGTCCTGGTACATACCATTATGTAGTCCTGGTACACACTATTATGTAGTCCTGGTACATACTATTATGTAGTCCTGATACATACTATCATGTAGTCCTGGTACATAATATTATGTAGTACTGGTACATACTATCATGTAGTCCTGGTACATACTATCATGTAGTCCTGGTACACACTATCATGTAGTCCTGGTACATACTATCATGTAGTCCTGGTACATACTATTATGTAGTCCTGGTACATACTATCATGTAGTCCTGGTACATACTATTATGTAGTCCTGGTACATACTATTATGTAGTCCTGGTACACACTATTATGTAGTCCTGGTTCATACATACACCTGACATTGTGTCACCAGGTGGTTGTTGGTCTCGTCAGCACATGGGTCTCTCTAGGATTCATTAACCATTATTATTATTTTCACAACATTATTTTCATGTTGTAATAACTATATTCGTATATTAATAACGTTGGCGCCTTGAAACGGAAACGCCAGCCTCAGCACTCTGGGGAGTAATAGAAAATAGTCATTTTGTAAACTCCACTTTGTATAAATTATGTTTTATTGATTTATATTCCCATGGAAAATTGGTATTGCAGGATCATTAATCATTAATATTCTACAATCAGATGTCAACGCAAACACGCTGGAGGTTGTGAGATACAGTCACATGTCAAAGGCATCCCCGGAACCAATCAGGGAGAGGGTTGACTGGTTCTCACAGCTGGGTAACAGGCATCACCTTTTGACACACTTACCCCCAAATGGATTTCAAATTGACAACTTTGGCTGGCGATGTTTTGTTTAACTTCAAATATAGTTGAGATCGCTAAATCGATTAAATGTGCGCTTTACGATTGTGTGTGTGTGTGTGTGTGTTTTTGTGGGTGTTGGTGTGTGTGTGTGTGTGTGTGTGTGTGGGTGTTGGTGTGTGTGTGTGTGTGTGTGTGTGTGTGTGTGTGTGTGTGCGTGCGTGCATGTGGTCTTGTGTGTGTGTGTGTGTGTGTGTGTGTGTGTGTGTATGTGCATGTGTTGGTGTGTGTGTGTGTGTGTGTGTGCGCGTGCATGTGTTGGTGTGTGTGTGTGTGTGTGTGTGTGTGTGTGTGTGTGTGTGCGTGTGTGTGTGTCTGTGAGTGTGTGTGTGTGTGTGTGTGTGTGTGTGTGTCTGTGTATGTGAGTGTGTGTGTGTGTGTGAGTGTGTGTGTGTATGTGAGTGTGTGTGTGTGTGTGTGTGTGTGGGGGTGTTGGTGTGTGTGTGTGTGTGTGTGTGTGGGTGTTGGTGTGTGTGTGTGTGTGTGTGTGTGTGTGTGTGTGTGTTGTGTGTGTGTGTTGTGTGTGTGTGCGCGCGTGCATGTGTTGGTGTGTGTGTGTGTGTGTGTGTGTGTGTGTGTGTGTGTGTGACCCAAGCAGCATGAAGCAGCCCATAAGGAGCCATTAAACCCCTTTGATTTTCTTTTCATATAAAAAAAAGAGACAAAACCGTCATCAAAGCGAGCGATGACCTTCTCGTTTAAACCCTCTCTCGCCCGCTCTGTCGCCGTCTCTCGCCCCGGTCGCCCCACGCCAATCAATACAAAGAAACGAGCAGCTGACAAAAAATGAGTGGAATAAAAGGAGGAAGAATGGCGACTGAATGGCGCACCGATAAAAAGGTCACTGGTCTCTCAGTCCTCGTGTGCATACTAAACACCACCTCCACCACCACCACCACCACCACCACCACCACCATGCTAAACACCACCACCACCACCACCACCATACTAAACACCACCATACTAAACACCACCACCAACACAACACCACCACCCACACCACCACCATACTAAACACCAACACCACCACCACACCACCACCACCAGCACCAGCACCACCAGCACCACCAGCACCACCGACACCTCCACCACCACCACCACCACCACCACCACCACCACCCACGTGCACACAGATCACTCTGTATTCCCGTACCTGGTAAATCCTGCCCACTTTCCCACCTGCTCTTCAAATTGGCCTCGGCTCTTTCGCTAGTTTGACTTTATCGTTCTCTCTCCCGCGCTGCGCATCTCTCGGCCTCACTCCATCATGTGTCTCTCTCTCACTCCATCATGTGTCTCTCTCTCACTCCATCATGTCTCTCCCTCACTCCATCATGTGTCTCTCTCACTCCATCATGTGTCTCTCTCTCACTCCATCATGTGTCTCTCTCTCACTCCATCATGTGTCTCTCTCTCACTCCATCATGTGTCTCTCTCACTCCATCATGTGTCTCTCTCTCACTCCATCATGTGTCTCTCTCTCACTCCATCATGTGTCTCTCTCTCACTCCATCATGTGTCTCTCTCTCACTCCATCATGTCTCTCTCTCACTCCATCATGTGTCTCTCTCTCACTCCATCATGTGTCTCTCTCACTCCATCATGTGTCTCTCTCACTCCATCATGTGTCTCTCTCTCACTCCATCATGTGTCTCTCTCTCACTCCATCATGTCTCTCTCTCACTCCATCATGTGTCTCTCTCACTCCATCATGTGTCTCTCTCACTCCATTATGTGTCTCTCTCTCACTCCATCATGTGTCTCTCTCACTCCATATGTCTCTCTCTCACTCCATCATGTGTCTCTCTCTCACTCCATCATGTGTCTCTCTCTCACTCCATCATGTGTCTCTCTCTCACTCCATCATGTGTCTCTCTCTCACTCCATCATGTGTCTCTCTCTCACTCCATCATGTGTCTCTCTCACTCCATCATGTGTCTCTCTCTCACTCCATCATGTGTCTCTCTCACTCCATCATGTGTCTCTCTCTCACTCCATCATGTGTCTCTCTCACTCCATCATGTGTCTCTCTCTCACTCCATCATGTGTCTCTCTCTCACTCCATCATGTGTCTCTCTCACTCCATCATGTGTCTCTCACTCCATCATGTGTCTCTCTCTCACTCCATCATGTCTCTCTCTCACTCCATCATGTGTCCCCACCTCCACCTTTAAGTATATAGAGTCCCCACCTCCACCTGTAGAGTATATAGAGTCCCCACCTCCACTGTAGAGTATATAGAGTCCCACCTCCACCTGTAGAGTATATAGAGTCCAGTGGGGAACCCTCAGGGCCTTCTAAGCCTTCAGAGAAGGCCTAACAAAATTCTGGACCAAAACATATTAAATAAGAAATAATTATTATTATTTAATTATTTTTTATTATCCATCCATCCATTATCGTAACCGCTTATCCTCTACGAGGGTCGCGGGGGGGCTGGAGCCAATCCAGCTGCAACGGGCGAGAGGCGGGGTACACCCTGGACAGGTCGCCAGCCTATCACAGGGCTAACATATAGAGACAAACAACCATTCACACTCACATACACACCTATGGTCAATTTAGAGACACCAATTAACCTAATCCCCAACCTGCATGTTTTTGGTCTGTGGGAGGAAGCCGGAGTACCCGGAGAGAACCCACGCAAGCATGGGGAGAACATGCAAACTCCACACAGAAAGGTCCCGGGTCCCCAGGTGGATTCGAACCCAGAACCCTCTTGCTGTGAGGCGACAGTGCTAACCACTGCACCACCCGTGCCGCCTATTTTTTTATTATTTTTATTATTATTTTTAATTTATATCTTATTTAATTTAATACAATACATTTAATAAATTTTCTCTCATCTCTCACATCTGCAATGAAATGGTTACGGTCCCTAAAACATGTTATCCAATCAGAATCGTCCGTCTCTATCAAGGCCGTTTAGCTGGCTCATTAATTGGTTAGGACTTCACAATTCCTGCAGAAGGCCTAGCTATGTGTTTTGGCCTGGAGAGTGAGGGGCAGATTGACCAATCACGGTTCGATTTCAAGTGGGCGGGACAAAAAAAATAAGACCTTAGGCCTTCACGAAGTCCTAACCTATCACATAGTGGCTGAGTCTCAACCGTTCTCACCACTCTGTCACATAGGTGAAACTTGGCAGAGTGGTAAAAGTGGTTGAGAGATTGAGATTGAAAGTTAAATGGCGTCAGAGGAGGATTACGTTGTGGCTAGCTTGATCGGATGGCCTTTTTCAAGGCGTCCTTTCACAGAAAAACTATAAATAATAAAAAAACGGAAGACCAATTAAAAAAAAAAAGGTTAAGAAAGTGGAAAGGCATTTCAAGACCGAAAATGATCAGCGATATCCATGGATGGCGGGCTGTTATAAAACAAACAGGCTGTACTGGTGGAGTTGTTTGCTTTTTACAACTGAAAAAGCGCTGAATTTGTCAGCCTTACAAATCTGACAAAGTCAGCCCACCGACATGCACAAGGTTCTGCGGCACACCTGCAAGCGACGGTCAGTTTGACAACTTTTGGGGTGATTATGAGCCTCGGTGTCCGTGTCGGCCAGCGTCATGGGGTGACACTCTGGGTGACTTCATTTTATATTTCCAGATTTTGGCTTTAGAATATGTTTATGTATGTTTATTTAATTTTGAGATGTTTCTTGTTGCGGAGAATGTTATCGATGTTATGGTCTATTTGTTTACATCCTCGTCATCGTTAATTAAAGTCGGATTGCATTTGTTTAACCCTTTCAATTCATCGTACTGTTACTTTTTTCGTGAAGATTTATTTTCTCAGCGGTGATGACTGAGGTGAAGGCCCAGCTGTAGTGCTCACGGTTGACCACTGATAGAGTCCCCACCTCCACCTTTAGACTATATAGAGTCCCCACCACCCACTCCACTGACTTTCCATGGGTTCCTACGTCTTTACTGGACCGACGTCAATGTGAGTTACACTTTGTGGCAGGTGTGATACATAGTTACTTAATGACATTACTTAATATATATATATATATATATATATATATATATATATATATATATATATATATATATATATAATTCAGGGGGAGTTGGGTGAAGGAGAGGAGTAATGACATAGGACATAGGACCACAGGTGGGGACTCATCACTATGATGTGTGAAAATTGAAAAGACGATGGAAGCAAGGGGAGGGAGGAGGGAGGGGAGGGGAGAAGTGTGAGAGGGTGGGAGAGGGTGGGAGAGGGTGGGAGGCAGAACAGAAGAGACAGAGATGTCTTTGTTGATGACAGTTACTTGAGACTCCTGCAGGTGGAAGGGGGGGGCAGAGGGGGACACTTGAGCCACTTTCTGTGTGTGTGTGTGTGTGTGTATGTGTGTGTGTGTGTGTGTGTGTGTGTGTGTGTGTGTGTGTGTGTGTGTGTGTGTGTGTGTGTGTGTGTGTGTGTGTGTCTGTGTGTGTGTAGGTTTTTTTGTCTGTGCATGGGTGAGTGGGGGCAAGGAGTGTGTATGAGTGTATGTAAGGAGTCTGTATCTTTGTGTCTAGGTGTGTGTTGTGTGTGTGTGTGTGTGTGTGTGTGTGTGTGTGTGTGTGTGTGTGTGTGTGTGTGTGTGTGTGTGTGCGTGCGTGCGTGTGTATGTGCATGTGTGTGTGTGTCAGGAGGCGGGGGAGGGAAAGTTAATCAGGAGGGACAGAACTTGACAGATTACAAGAATAGCCTGATCATGTTTGAGAATATGTTCTTGTATCTTGACACCATGTCTATTGTGAACCTGAGTCCTAATAGATGGTGTCATGTTATCTCCTAGAGAGAGAGAGAGAGAGAGAGAGAGAGAGAGAGAGAGAGAGAGAGAGAGAGAGAGAGAGAGAGAGAGAGAGAGAGACAGACAGAAAGGGAGAGTGTGTGTGTGCAAGTGTGCCTTTGGTATGTGCATTCCTCTGTTTGGAAATGTTTCATGTGAGTGTGCTAGCCAGGTTATAGGACTCACTCTGAAACTGGGGTTTACATTTTGACACTAAGACTGTTATTTAAGACTCTTGAAAGTACAATTTATACGTAGCAGACTCATGCACCCAGAATGACTTTAGCTTGAATAAGCCACAGGTATAATAAGCAGCAGTACTCTATGTAGGCGCCAAAATGTATGGTTAATTTTTTGGGTGCAATGTTTTTGTTTTTCCAAGGGGTGGCGCATGTCGCGCGTTAATTTACCGGGTATATAGGTAGGAACTAAGGTGTTGTTGGTCAGGTGTCCGACCGGAAGGGCAAAGGGTTTTGACCGCTAAAGCTACGCTACGCTACCGCTGGTGGTCTGACTAGTGAATACTGTGCCTACCTGTTACAATGAACTCAATGGAATAAATGGATCATTCACCTTGATTCGACTTGGGGACTGTTTACAGGCATTTTTCTTGGATGCACAGTTGAGTCAACAGTGTAGCAATCAATTAACTTCAGGTAACATCTAGCGCATCAGCCTAGCCACTACCCCGCGTCAGTGACACCTCAGTAGTCCTGTATAAGAACAGAACTCCTTTAACACTCTACTTGGTTCACTATTACAGTTTTGCAGTTGGCATCGCTAACGCCTGATCCTGAGTGGTAGACAGAAGTAGCAGCATCCCGCATCACGGATCTGGCAATTGCTTTTCAGGGTCAGTTAGTCAGAACATCACTTCTCACAACACCATTCTACTTTTAATTACACAACTCCAGCAATGTGTTTATCACGACAAGATTCTCGTTTTAGAAACACGATTCCAGCAATTTATTTTTCTAATGAAGCCTCGCCGAGGAAATGTTTCAAAGTATGGCACTCTATCGAAACTCAAAATGGAGGGAAACTTTATCTGAAGCGGTTTGTTACTGCAGCGATTGAAAAACCTTGCTGCTGCTCCTCACTACTTCTCCAGGTGCTGCTCCTCACTACTTCAGGTGCTGCTCCTCACTACTTCTTCAGGTGCTGCTCCTCACTACTTCTTCAGGTGCTGCTCCTCACTACTTCTCCAGGTGCTGCTCCTCACTCCTTCTCCAGGTGCTGCTCCTCACTACTTCTCCAGGTGCTGCTCCTCACTACTTCTCCAGGTGCTGCTCCTCACTACTTCTCCAGGTGCTGCTCCTCACTACTTATTCAGGTGCTGCTCCTCACTACTTATTCAGGTGCTGCTCCTCACTCCTTCTCCAGGTGCTGCTCCTCACTACTTCTCCAGGTGCTGCTCCTCACTACTCTTCAGGTGCTGCTCCTCACTACTTCTCCAGGTGCTGCTCCTCACTACTTCAGGAGCTGCTCCTCACTACTTCTTCAGGTGCTGCTCCTCACTACTTCTTCAGGTGCTGCTCCTCACTACTTATTCAGGTGCTGCTCCTCACTACTTCTTCAGGTGCTGCTCCTCACTACTTATTCAGGTGCTGCTCCTCACTACTTCTTCAGGTGCTGCTCCTCACTACTTCTTCAGGTGCTGCTCCTCACTACTTCTCCAGGTGCTGCTCCTCACTACTTCCTCAGGTGCTGCTCCTCACTACTTCTTCAGGTGCTGCTCCTCACTACTTCTTCAGGTGCTGCTCCTCACTACTTCTTCAGGTGCTGCTCCTCACTACTTCTTCAGGTGCTGCTCCTCACTACTTCTTCAGGTGCTGCTCCTCACTACTTCCTCAGGTGCTGCTCCTCACTACTTCAGGTGCTGCTCCTCACTACTTCTTCAGGTGCTGCTCCTCACTACTTCCTCAGGTGCTGCTCCTCACTACTTCAGGAGCTGCTCCTCACTACTTCTTCAGGTGCTGCTCCTCACTACTTCAGGTGCTGCTCCTCACTACTTCTTCAGGTGCTGCTCCTCACTACTTCTCCAGGTGCTGCTCCTCACTACTTCTTCAGGTGCTGCTCCTCACTACTTCTCCAGGTGCTGCTCCTCACTACTTCTTCAGGTGCTGCTCCTCACTACTTCAGGTGCTGCTCCTCACTACTTCTCCAGGTGCTGCTCCTCACTACTTCAGGTGCTGCTCCTCACTACTTCTTCAGGTGCTGCTCCTCACTACTTCTCCAGGTGCTGCTCCTCACTACTTCTCCAGGTGCTGCTCCTCACTACTTCTTCAGGTGCTGCTCCTCACTACTTCTTCAGGTGCTGCTCCTCACTACTTCAGGTGCTGCTCCTCACTACTTCTTCAGGTGCTGCTCCTCACTACTTCTCCAGGTGCTGCTCCTCACTACTTCAGGAGCTGCTCCTCACTACTTCTCCAGGTGCTGCTCCTCACTACTTCAGGTGCTGCTCCTCACTACTTCTCCAGGTGCTGCTCCTCACTACTTCAGGTGCTGCTCCTCACTACTTCTCCAGGTGCTGCTCCTCACTACTTCTCCAGGTGCTGCTCCTCACTACTTCAGGTGCTGCTCCTCACTACTTCTCCAGGTGCTGCTCCTCACTACTTCTCCAGGTGCTGCTCCTCACTACTTATTCAGGTGTTGCTCCTCACTACTTCAGGAGCTGCTCCTCACTACTTCTCCAGGTGCTGCTCCTCACTACTTCAGGTGCTGCTCCTCACTACTTCTCCAGGTGCTGCTCCTCACTACTTCAGGTGCTGCTCCTCACTACTTCTCCAGGTGCTGCTCCTCACTACTTCTCCAGGTGCTGCTCCTCACTACTTCAGGTGCTGCTCCTCACTACTTCTTCAGGTGCTGCTCCTCACTACTTCTTCAGGTGCTGCTCCTCACTACTTCTCCAGGTGCTGCTCCTCACTACTTCAGGTGCTGCTCCTCACTACTTCAGGTGCTGCTCCTCACTACTTCTTCAGGTGCTGCTCCTCACTACTTCTCCAGGTGCTGCTCCTCACTACTTCAGGAGCTGCTCCTCACTACTTCTCCAGGTGCTGCTCCTCACTACTTCAGGTGCTGCTCCTCACTACTTCTCCAGGTGCTGCTCCTCACTACTTCTTCAGGTGCTGCTCCTCACTACTTCTCCAGGTGCTGCTCCTCACTACTTCTTCAGGTGCTGCTCCTCACTACTTCTCCAGGTGCTGCTCCTCACTACTTCTCCAGGTGCTGCTCCTCACTACTTCTTCAGGTGCTGCTCCTCACTACTTCTTCAGGTGCTGCTCCTCACTACTTCTCCAGGTGCTGCTCCTCACTACTTCTTCAGGTGCTGCTCCTCACTACTTCTCCAGGTGCTGCTCCTCACTACTTCTCCAGGTGCTGCTTCTTACTACGTCTTCAGGTGCTGCTCCTCACTACTTCTCCAGGTGCTGCTCCTCACTACTTCTCCAGGTGCTGCTCCTCACTACTTCTCCAGGTGCTGCTTCTTACTACGTCTTCAGGTGGGTTCTAAATCACTTTCACTTCTCAATCAAAACATAAATACGTTCTTTACTCGCTCACAGGTAACTTTAGCATGATTGAAAAGCGTGTTGATTCAGAGGTGTTCACTTGTTTGCTGTTGCTTTGGCTCATCCTGTCAAGATAAGGACCCAACCTGCTTTACACATTCATGTAGAACGAAAATAAAGGCAGTCCCACTGCCTGATTGGCTAACTGGGCCGACTAATAAGGAGTTTCTCTATTCTCATTGGCTTAGGGCCCCTTCACTTTTAGATTGGCTGGTTGTTCCACCAATCACACTCTCATTTGATTGTATATTAATAATTGAAGAGTTGGGATTGCATTGCAATATATTCATTATTACACATTTGTTTCTTATATCGTTATTTCAGATGACATTATGGTATTGGTTTGTTTCAGATTAGTTATGAGTTATCATACTATCATGTGCTCATTGTACATGGGGGCACACTGGATGTGATGTGCTCTCGTTGGTGTGTGCACCTCCGAGTCTTTCTGTGCTGCCTGTGCTCAAC
>JAXIVH010000034.1:0-12500 GCA_036785325.1 Urophycis tenuis | reverse complement strand
CTCACTCACTCACTCACTCACTCACTCACTCACTCACACACACACACACACACACACACACACACACACACACACACACACACACACACACACACACACACACACACACACACACACACACACACACTCACTCACTCACTCACTCACTCACTCACTCACTCACTCACTCACTCACTCACTCACTCACTCACTCACTCACTCACACACACACACACACACACACACACACACACACACACACACACACACACACACACACACACACACACACCATCTTTGCCTGTGATCTCGGGGCTTCATAGGGGCACCCCCCGAAACAGAAGACCACCAGATCAAGAGATCATGTAGATTGGCTTTTCACAAGCCAGAGGATGTTTGAACACAGAGCATTTTTCTGCACACAACCACGTAGTTCTTTGCATTGAAGCAGTGCCAGCACAAGGGCTGGGACTCCACTCTGCAGAGCAGGGAGGAGATCCTTGAACCAATGGCGCTGCTCAGACCCATGAGATGAAGTGTGTAGAAATCAAGGCTGGCAAGCATCTGGAAGAAGAGAGCAGGAGAGCAGGAGCTCTTCTCTTCTTCGCTCTTCAAGGGGACAAAGATTTCAGTTCTGGGGAGCCGATGAGTTATTGGAAGGAGGATGGAGCTCCTTGTTTTGTATGATAGATGTGTTTCTTATAAACACAAGGTCTCGACTACTTCAATACAAGTGGTTAATGAGAGTGTACATAACCCCAGTCAAACTCCACCATATGAATGCTAACATTCCAGATGATTGTACAAAATGTTTGAATAAGAAGGGAACATTATTTCCCTGCTTATGGGAATGTGTGAAGATCCAAAACTTCTGGAAGGATGTTGTAAAGTGTTTGTCAGAGATGTTTAATGCTAAAGTCCCCCTAAATGCCAAACTGTGTGTGCTTGGAATATACCCAAAGAACTTCCTACAAATGTCAAAGCAATATACAGTTCTGGACTTTGGACTTCTTCAGGCCAGGAGAGCTGTTGCACTGTGTTGGAAGAGTATGGATGCTCCTACATTGAGAATGTGGATAAGGGAGCTTTCTGGCTGTATTGGGCTGGAAAGACTAACGTACATTGCTAAGGGAAAACGAAAGGACTTTGTTGAACTCTGGGAACCATATATGAACATTATGACAGATGACAGTGCAAGATTTACCTGAAACTAATTTGTAAATATTGTGGAAAATATCATCTTTTTATTTATTTACTTATTTTTTATTTATTTATTTTTGTTCAATTTATTTATTTAATTTACTTTATTTTTCCTCCCTGATTGGTTAATTCAATATAATTATTTATATTTGAATTGAAAATGGTGCAAGCTAAGTGTATGTGTGTCTATGTAATGTATGCGTAAATGTTGTATGTTTGAAAAACTAAAAAATGACAATAAACATATTGTGAAAAAAAAGATGTGTTTCTTAAGATGGCCACCCTGAACCCTGATCCTGATCACACTCCGCCCTGCCTCCTAGCCCCTCCTCTGTGATCTAAGCCCCGCCCCCCTGCATGACCCAACACACGCAACCACAGCAAAGCAGGGAACTGGTTTCCACCGACGGATGAGGTGTGTGTGTGTCTGGACCGTATGGTCCCCCTGGAGGCGGGGTCTGGACCGTATGTTCCCCCTGGAGGCGTGGTCTGGACCGTATGGTCCCCCTGGAGGCGGGGTCTGGACCGTATGTTCCCCCTGGAGGCGTGGTCTGGACCGTATGGTCCCCCTGGAGGCGGGGTCTGGACCGTATGGTCCCCCTGGAGGCGGGGTCTGGACCGTATGTTTCAGCTGGAGGCGGGGTCTAGACCGTATGGTCCCCCTGGAGGCGGGGTCTGGACCGTATGTTTCAGCTGGAGGCGTGGTCTAGACCGTATGGTCCCCCTGGAGGCGGGGTCTGGATAGTATGGTCCTGCTGGAGGCGGGGTCTGGACCGTATGGTCCTGCTGGAGGCGGGGTCTAGACCGTATGGTCCTGCTGGAGGCGGGGTCTCTCGCCGGCGGTATGGCTCTGTCACCGGTTAGTGGCTTCAAAAACCACACATGTGTTTGTGTGCATGTGTGTGCGTGCGTGCATGTGTGTGTGTGTGTGTGTGTGTGTGTGTGTGTGTGTGTGTGTGTGTGTGTGTGTGTGTGTGTGTGTGTGTGTGTGTGTGTGTGTGCATGTGTGTGCGTGCGTGCGTGTGTCACGTTCTTACAACAAATTACAAATGAAAAAAGTGAGACTGAAAATGGAAGAAGTGAAAGCGGGGGGGTGTAAGTGTCCCATCTCCCCCTCCTCTTGGCGATGCATCATTAGACAGAGGAGGGCTCCCAGACTGGACCCCCCTCTGAGAAGAGATGAAGGCATGAGAGAGGGAGTGACGGGGGAGAGAGGGGGGGGACAGGGAGAGAGAAAGTAGTAGGAGTAGGGAGGCCGGAAAAATACTGCAGTGGATGACAGGGGAGGTGACGTATCTAGTTACAATGAGAGAGAGAGATGGGGTGAGAAACCTCAGAGACCCAAATATAGAACGAGTAGAAAGAGATTGACAGGAACAAAAGAGAGAGGGAGAGAGAGAGACAGAGAGAGAGAGACAGGGAGAGAGAGACAGAGAGAGAGACAGAGAGAAAAAAAACAGCGAGGACAGCAATGAAAACACTCCCACACAAACTCCCACAGGTCCCAGAGGGCCACTAAAGACTGCACAGTGAAGTGTACCGTTTTTTCCCCACTGCGCGTCGAAGTTCTCTCTCCGCGTTTGAACGGAGATAAAAGTCTGCGCAGCCTCCTGGAAGAAGAGGCCCCTCACTCCCATCACCTTTAACGATCTCCAAACAGATGAGTGATAGAGACAGATTTGAGGCAAATAATGAACACGATAATGAAACTGGATGACCTCACTCGATCATTCTAAATCAAATCCAGGCGGCCTGGCAGGCGCTGCCTCCTGACACAGCAGGGGTCTGGAGCACCATCACAGTGACACACAGTCAGCACCATCACAGTGAGACACAGTCAGCACCATCACAGTGACACACAGTCAGCACCATCACAGTGACACACAGTCAGCACCATCACAGTGAGACACAGTCAGCACCATCACAGTGACACACAGTCAGCACCATCACAGTGACACACAGTCAGCACCATCACAGTGACACACAGTCAGCACCATCACAGTGACACACAGTCAGCACCATCACAGTGACACACAGTCAGCACCATCACAGTGGGACACAGTCAGCACCATCACAGTGAGACACAGTCAGCACCATCACAGTGAGACACAGTCAGCACCATCACAGTGACACACAGTCAGCACCATCACAGTGACACACAGTCAGCACCATCACAGTGACACACAGTCAGCACCATCACAGTGACACACAGTCAGCACCATCACAGTGACACACAGTCAGCATCATCACAGTGGGACAGAGTCAGCACCATCACAGTGAGACACAGTCAGCATCATCACAGTGGGACAGTCAGGCTTTCATACGGACCTCAGACACACACACACCACAAAGTAATCCAACGCTAATTCAACTCAAACAGATGTAAAATATAGAGGTAAGAACAGATCAGAGGTTAGAACAGATGGCAAAACAGATGCAGAAGTGGAAATAAAGAGCACAGCCACCTATGATGCAATAAAACAGAAGTAAGAGATGACACGATGAAGACAAAAGCATAACATAGCAGCAAAGACTCCACGTCAATCAAATAACCAGACAGGGCAGTTTTGATGGCCCAGTGTATGCATGTATGTTCACCAGACAAAAACGCCACCTGTTGCTTTTGGTTTACTTGCCTCGTTATCACGTTCAAGTCCCGGTTTATCCAGTCCATCACAGTGAGAGGATCACTGTGGGATCAAGTCTGACATCAATGTGTGCACTTGTCAAAGGTCTGCATGTATTCATGTATGTTTTAGTGTGTGTGTGTGGGTGTGCGTGCGTGCGTGCGTGCAAGCGTGCGTGCGTGTGTGTGTGAGTGTGCATAAGAAGGCAGACAGTCCACTTGGTGTGAACAGGGATGTGTGGTGGATTGAATGCAACGAATAATGTGAACCTCACGGCCCTGATGAGAGCACCATGTACACATTGTACTGCACGTTGTACTGCACGTTGTACAGCACGTTGTAATGCAGGTTGTACTGCCCGTTGTACTGCACGTTGTACTGCACGTTGTACTGCACGTTGTACTGCACGTTGTACTGCACGTTGTACTTCACGTTGTACTGCACATTGTACTGCACGTTGTACTGCACGTTGTACTGCACGTTGTACTGCACGTTGTACTTCACGTTGTACTTCACGTTGTACTGCATGTTGTACTGCACGTTGTACTGCACGGAGTACTGCACGTTGTACTGCCCGTTGTACTGCACGTTGTACTGCACGTTGTACTGCACGTTGTACTGCAGGTTGTACTGCCCGTTGTACTGCACGTTGTACTGCACGTTGTACTGCACGTTGTACTGCACGTTATACTGCACGTTGTACTGCACGTTGTACTGCACGTTGTACTGCAGGTTGTACTGCACGTTGTACTGCACGTTGTACTGCACGTTGTACTGCACGTTGTACTGCAGGTTGTACTGCCCGTTGTACTGCACGTTGTACTGCACGTTGTACTGCATGTTGTACTGCACGTTGTACTGCACGTTGTAACGAAGGAGCACCGGGCCGACAGGTTCCTGTGTTCCTGTGTGGGACGTGTCATCACACAGTGATAGATTTACCATCAACCCTTGTATGCGTACGCTTCTGCGCTCGCGCGCGCGTGTGTGTGTGTGTGTGTGTGTGTGTGTGTGTGTGTACCTAAGTGGGAGTACATGCATTCCAATGTCATGTGGTGTATGTATCAGGAAGTGCATGGGTCAGGGATGTCGCCACCAACGCTGTGGGCCAGGAATAGTTGATGACTCAGGTGTCACCTCTCTCTCCCTCTCTCTCTATGGCTCCCTCACTCTCTCTCTGTCTCTTTATGTCTCCCTCCCGCTCTCCCCCCCTCCCCCTCTCTCCCCCCAAAGGGTCATTTGGGGTCACAAGTAAACAGCGAACCGAGAAAGGAAGACAAGGAGACAAGAGCAGCAGTCCACCAGACACCAGAGGTGTTGGAGCGGTGGGCTAGCCGGGGGGGGGGCATCCTGTAAGGGTTCTGCCAGTCTGCTTGGCATGCAGTTCACCCCTCAGATTAGTCAGCTGACAGCATCCCTCCGACCAGCACTGTGGGGGGGAAGGAGGGGCTGGCCTCTATAGCCGGGCGTCACGTCGTTGTTATGCCTACACTCGTGCATACACAAAAACACACAAAAACACACAAAAACACACCATTTGGCTCTCTCTGTCTGACGCACACGCGGCGCAGTACAGGGGGAGTGGAGGCAGCGGGAATCCCCAATCCTCGCCACTCCAAACAATATCTTATTGAGGGGCAAATATTAATAAATGAAAAGACACAGCAAGCCAGTTTACTTAAAAAAGAGACGGAACGCTAACTTCTTGTTATAAGTGTCTGCAGAAGAAAAGAAAAAAAAAACAATGAATTGACCGTGACTCCTCAAGGTGTCTCAAGATGAGTTCATAGACGGAGCTTACAGCTGAAGACCACAGCCTGAGCCCCTCTCCTCCTTTGAGGGGCAGCCAGACCAGACCAGACCAGACCAGGCTCAGACCAGACCAGACCAGACCAGACCAGGCTCAGACCAGACCAGACCAGACCAGACCAGACCAGGCTCAGACCAGACCCAGACCAGACCAGACCAGGCTCAGACCAGGCCCAGACCAGACCAGACCAGGCTCAGACCAGGCCCAGACCAGACCAGACCAGGCTCAGACCAGACCAGACCAGACCAGACCAGGCTCAGACCTGGCCCAGACCAGACCAGGCTCAGACCAGACCAGACCAGACCAGACCCAGACCAGACCAGACCAGACCAGGCCCAGACCAGACCAGACCAGGCCCAGACCAGACCAGACCAGACCCAGACCAGGACCAGACCAGACCAGACCCAGACCAGACCAGACCAGGCCCACACCCAGACCCAGACCAGACCAGGCCCAGACCAGGCCCAGACCAGACCAGGCCCAGACCCAGACCAGGCCCAGACCAGACCAGGCTCAGACCAGACCAGGCCTGAGACCCCACTTCTCTCTTGGGGCCCCAGTGCAAACTGCTCTGCAGAGCAACAGGCAGCAGTAGTAATATGGTTTCATAAATCCCCCTGAAATGAAAGAAATGAAACTAAAGAAGAGAGTGTAATGGGAGTGAGTTAATCCTGACGTGTGCAGTGAAGCAGAGAGCGAGGAGTGAGCAGAACAATTAAACAAATAAAATAACGCCGAAACTAGTGTGCGACATGAACGTGAAGCCTAGAATATATCATTTTTCACCAGGCCTGACAACTTTGCCAAAAAAAATGACTTTTCATATATGTTCAGATAGTTGACTTCAGCACACACACACACACACACACACACACACACACACACACACACATGCATGCACGCAAGTACACACACACACACCCTGTCTCTACAGCATGCAGTACTGACTTCAGCACACACACATACAAACACACATGCACACATAGACACACACATGCATGCACACACGCACGCACACACACACACACACACACACACACACACACACACACACACACACACACACACACACACACACACACACACACACACACACACACACACACACACACACACACACACACACACACACACACACACACACACACACACACACAATGTTCCATTCAAAAAGTGTCCACCAGCCTCCACAATATGCTGTGAGTGAAAGAGCATATTTTGGTGAAAAGACAACACAAAAAGACAGAACCAGGACAAAGTAATACAGAACACACACACAATGAGAGCCTCCCTTTGCGTGGCCTTCACTGTGTCTGTTAATAGGCATTCTGAAAATGCCATTCCCTCAAGGCCTTCCAGCATGGCGGAACAGTCATAAGCCAATAATCGATCTTTCAGAATAGCGACCCATGAACAGAGAGAAGGGGGTGGGGGGAGGGGGGGAGGAAAAGAAAATGAAAGGCAATGCAATAACTCTGTTTTTTATTCAGAGGGGGCTGAGTTATGATATTGTCTCATGTCGCACAGCTGCTGAAATATGGAGGAGATGGTGGCCATTGATAGGCTTATCTAAATGTCAATTTGAAATGTGTGTGTGTGTGTGTGTGTGTGTGTGTACAGTACAGACTATATACATACACACACACACAGACACAAACAGAGACAAAAATATACACATACATATACTGTACACATATGTATGTGTTTGTGTGTGTATGTGTGTGTGTGTGTGTGTGTGTTTGTATGTATGTGTCTGTGTGTGTGTGTGTGTATATGTATGTGTTTGTGTGTGTGTGTGTGTGTGTACAGTATATGTATGTGTATGTGTCTGTGTGTGTCTGTGTGTCTGTGTGTGTCTGTACAGTACAGACTATATACAAACACACACACACAGACACAAACAGACACAAACATATACACATACATATACTGTACACATATGTATGTGTTTGTGTGTGTATGTGTGTGTGTGTGTGTGTGTGTTTGTATGTATGTGTCTGTGTGTGTGTGTGTGTGTGTATATGTATGTGTTTGTGTGTGTGTGTGTGTGTACAGTAAATGTATGTGTATGTGTCTGTGTGTGTCTGTTTGTCTGTGTGTGTCTGTACAGTACAGACTATATACATACACACACACACAGACACAAACAGACACAAACATATACACATACATATACTGTACACATATGTATGTGTTTGTGTGTGTATGTGTGTGTGTGTGTGTGTGTGTGTGTTTGTATGTATGTGTGTGTGTGTGTGTGTGTGTGTGTGTGTGTGTGTGTGTGTGTGTGTGTGTGTGTGTGTACAGCGATCCCCCCGCCCAGTGTGGAGGTGCAGGGTGACGGGTCAGGAGAACCGGGCGGCGTGCCGGGACCCTGTGTCCGGGACCTGTGTCCGGGACCTGAGTCCGGGACCTGTGTCTGGGACCTGTGTCCGGGACCTGTGTCCGGGACGGGGTGAGGCTCAGAGAGACGCTTTTCAGAAGAGCGTTTGATCTAATTGAGTGCTGGTTAGAAAGCACTTAGCTTCCAGCATTAGCCCTGTAATGGGAGAAACGGGGGAGGGGGGGGAGATGAGCTGAGGTGTGTAAGTGATGCGCGCACGTGTGTTTGTCGGCGAGGGAGCCGGCGTGTGTGTGTGTCTGTGCGTGCGTGCGTGCGTGTGTGTGTGTGCGAGTGTGTGTGTGTGTGTGTAAGTGTTGTGTGTGTGTGTGTGTGTGTGTGTGTGTGTGTGTGTGTGTGTGTGTGTGTGTGCTTTATCACCCACATTAGTGCAGCAGTAGAAGAATAAGAAGCATAATAAAGATTTGCAGATTGTTCGTTGCACACCTTTTCCTGCGGATTCCCTGCGGCCCACACCAATATCCTGCCCCCCCCCCCCCCCCCCCACACACCCTGCCTCCATCTACCAGATACATACATCCATTCATTTCACCATTCACTCACCCACTCATCCACCAGTCAGCGCATCCATCCGCCCATTCATCAATTCATATCGAAATGACATTGAAGTTACTTGGATATTCACCACAACCGTAACCGAAGCCACCGCTGGTTGTCTTGACGACCGTAGCTGAACGGCCGTCACACAAGCTGGGGAAAAGACACTGTTTGTGTTGAGGATGATCCACACTGAAACAAGGGCTTAAACAATTCAGAACCAGAGAGACACAGGTGGAAGTGAGAGAGAGGGGGAGAGAAAGAGACACAGGAGGAAGTGAGAGAGAGGGGGAGAGAAGAGACACAGGAGGAAGTGAGAGAGAGGGGAGAGAAAAAGACACAGAAGGAAGTGAGAGAGAGGGGGAGAGAAAGAGACACAGGAGGAAGTGAGAGAGAGGGAGAGAGAGAGAGAGAGAGAGAGAGAGAGAGAGAGAGAGAGAGAAGGAGAGAGAGAGAGAGAGAGAGAGAGAGAGAGAGAGAGAGAGAGAGAGAGAGAGAGAGAGAGAGAGAGAGAGAGCTTTAAACACACACCTCTCCACCTAACGGACAGCATTGTGTTGCATATAATGGAGACTTTAATGAATCCTCACTTCCTGCATGCTTAGATACACACATGCACACACAAACCCCCACAAATGTGGGGGTATTACAGGGAACAAGAGAAATGTCAACAAGACCTTTCGGTAGAGAGAAAATTGATTAGGCCCTTGTGATGGGCTGAAAGCTCCAATGGGCTGAAAGCTCCAATGAGCTGGTGGGGTACACAACACCAACCAACACCAACACACACACACACACACACACACACACACACACACAAAGTACACACACACACACACACACACACACACATACACACACACACACACACACACAGATACACACACACACACACACACACAAACAACATACACACACACACACACACACACACAAAGTACACACACACACACACACACAAAGTACACACACACGCACACAACATACACACACACACACACACACACACACACACACACACACAACATACACAAACACACAAAGTACACACACACATAAAAAAGTACACACACACACAAAGTACACACAATGTACATGCTTGTATGAATCCACACATTCACTCACACACACACACTTAAATTCATCCACATGGACAAACCCAGACCCTCCCACACACACACACATGCACACACACAATTACTCAAGCACTCAAACAAATGCATCCGCATGAACACACACAGACACACACTCATCCACTCAAACAAATAGTACATCCACATGAACACACACACACACATGCTGGCACACACACTCAGTGGTACAAATGCAAACGCATCCGCATGAATACACACTCACTCACTCACATAAAACACACACACACACACACACCCTAACAATGAGTGTCACTACACATATAGAGTTGTTATTTGTGCATTTGATTGTCCCAGAAACACGTTGGCAGGGTGTTGACACAGCGCCACATGTGACGTCTCCTGCTGCCGCCACACCTTAGTGGGGGGGGACAGTCCACCCTGCCCCCACCTCCTACCTCCTCATGTCTTCACAGCCCCACACTGCCCCCCACCTCCTACCTCCTCATGTCTTCACAGCCCCACCCTGCCCCCACCTCCTACCTCCTCATGTCTTCACAGCCCCACCCTGCCCCCCCACCTCCTACCTCCTCATGTCTTCACAGCCCCACCCTGTCCCCCACCTCCACCTCCTCATGTCTTCACAGCCCCACCCTGTCAAACTGTCTCCCCCTACACCTTCTCTCTCTCTCTCTCTCTCTCCCCCTCTCTCTCTCTCTCTCCTCTCTCTCTCTCTCTCTCTCTCTCTCTCTCTCTCTCTCTCTGCATTTCCTTGCTGTCCGACGCGCTCCGCAGCGTCTCCATAACCTGCCGACGATCTTCATCATTTTCCCATCATCATAACCGTTCCCCCCCCCCCCCCACCCCCCCCCCTCCTCCTCTCCTCCGCCCTCCTCCCCTGCTACCACCTTATTCTTGAGAGCTACCACTTAAACAGGAGATATGCAAAAACCCACCACAGCATTTAACCCGCAGCCATTTCATGGCGGGGTCCTTGATGGCGTGATTTGATATTCATGTTGATGTGGTCTCCTGGCCCAGCCCACCCCCTCCTCCCTCTTATTATTCCGTGGGGCCAATAAAGCCTGAGTGGCAGACACAATGAGCTGCTCCAATCAGAGAGCTCCACTGTTTGTGTTGGCAGCGTGGAATGCAGGGCAGTCAAAGCTTTGTCCTGCAGATGAGAGGCGGCGATGACGAAGGAAACAACAACAAGAACAACGACGGCAACGCATGACAAAACACAGAGGAGGGGAAGGGAGGAGTGGGAGTCCAGAGGAAGATGGGGGGGAGGAGAGGGGAGGCGAGGGGAGGAGAGGGGAGGCGAGGAGAGGCGAGGGGAGGCGAGGAGAGGCGAGGAGTCAAGGAGACACAGGAGTGGATGGAATTAAAACAGGAGCATTAAGGGTGAGGAGGACGGCTGGCAGAGCGGCCGGGAGGTGAGGAAGAGGAAGGTGACAGAGAGGAGGAGGCCATGACACCTGGTGAGGTGTGGCAGTGCCATGGCAGCCTGCCTCAGCGCCACAAAAGCTGAGCGCTTGAAGATAGCCCTGCGCTCACATGCTAACCGGTCCTGAACGCCTCCCTGCGTCTGCTGCAGTTGTGTTGTGTTACTGCGTGTTGTTGTGCAGTTGTGTTGTGTTACTGCGTGTTGTTGTGCAGTTGTGTTGTGTTACCGCGTCTTGTTTTGCAGTGAGTGTGTTACTGCGTGTTGTTGTGCAGTGAGTGTGTTACTGCGTGTTGTTGTGCAGTTGTGTTGTGTTACTGTGTGTTGTTGTGCAGTAAGTGTGTTAGTACATATGGCTACACACACGTACAGGTGTGTGGCTGCTTGTGTGTGTGTGCGTGTGTGTGTGTTTGTATGTGCGTGTGTGTTTGTGTGTGCAGGGTGAGGGTATCAATGCTGAGTGGATACAAATGGAATTGATTACTAAACCTCCTTGCAGAGTGTGTGTGTGTCTGTGTGTGTGTGTGTGTGTGTGTGTGCGTGTGTGTGGTGTGTGTGTGTGTGCATGTGCGTGCATGTGCGTGTGTGCGCGTGTGCGCGTGCATGTGCATGTGCAGGTGTGTCCGTGTGCACGTGCGTGTGTGTGTGCGTGTGTGTGTGCGTGTGGGGGGCTTGCTATAATCGGGCCACTGCAGTGATCAAATGTTGACGCTAATTCTGGGTGGGAGTTCATTAATATTGACAGACAGGCAATCAACGTGGGATCCTGGCAGCATGCAGCTGGCTGGAACACTCACCGCCGTCTGATGGATTGATTTATTTATTGGTTTGTTCATTTCGTCTCTCTTTCCATTGGCCACCTGCGTAGTGGAGGGAGTGTGTGACCTCACAGCCAGCTGTGTGTCTGGCTGACAACTCGGGGGGGGGGGATACATCTCACACATGCACACACACACACCACACACACACACACACACACACACACACACACACTCACACATGCACACACACACACACACACACACACACACACACACACACACACACACACACACACACACACACACACACTGTGTCTCCTACGAGCTGGTGTCCCATTATCTGAGTCAGAGTAGACCCCCCCCCCCCCCCCCCCCCCCACACCCGTACGATGACGACAGAGCCAAGCACAGCACAATGGAGGGGCTGCTGCTGTGTGTGGGGGGGGCAATTAAAATGTTTCGAGGAACTTCTACCTCACCGATTCACCACTTTGTCAGAAAAGTGTCTGTGCCAGGAGATATTATTAACAAACAAACAAACAAACAAACAAACAAATATGCCGACCGCCGTCACAAACACAGAAACATAAACACGACTAATGGCTTGTTTATACGCACGCACACATCGCCATTATTTCAGCATTATC
>JAXIVH010000339.1:115851-142117 GCA_036785325.1 Urophycis tenuis | reverse complement strand
ACAACACATAGTAAAAAAGCGATTGCATGCTGTAGATATCATGTTTAAGGGGTTTGACAGCTCAAGCCATGACGGGGTGGAAATACCCCCTGGATGCCATTCATGGTATCAAATGATCGTGTATTTTCAGATGCCTGCTGCAACCATGAGTAACAGAGCTGAGTGTGTGTTAGAGAGAACTGAGCAGATGTTGGACACAGACACCACATGAAACTCATACTACCGGACATGAAATAAATACCCGGAGATGGCTTCTTTTTTATAACAAAGCAGTTTATTAACCGGGTTTCATGGAATGATGAACGTAATCAATAAAACCAAGCCAACTGTGATTTAAAACTCGTCCAAAAGGCGTTCTCTCTCTCTTCTCGTATGTTTCCTGATCGGAACGCCTTGCCACTTGAGGAAGATACGCAAGACGTGATTCGCGTGATTAAGTCCAGGTGCAAGTCAAGTCCACCTTTTTTAAAACAAACAAACAAACAGACATACTCCCACACCGGGCAGTCCCGTTTCAACCGTCAGTCGCTCTCTAGAATGTCCGGGTGCTCCTCCCAGAACTGGTCCCTGATGATGTCACAGTGGTGGGGGCACACCCGCTTCCTGCTGCGGGTCACCGTCATCTCCATGGGCACCTCTTCGTTGGGGAGCCTCACGTGTTTGGTCACCGCTTCGTCTCGCTGCCGGGAGAAGACGACAGAGCGCCACCGTGAGGAGGACGCTCAAAGGCCAAACGTTGCTTTGAGTGTTTGCGTTCATTCCCCCCCCCCCCCGCGTAAGATCAGTCGATCGGTCGGTCGATCGATAACACAGCACGTGAACGCTTTGGGCTCTCACCTTCTCCCAGATCAGGGCGGTCCCTTTTCGGAGCATCAGAGGCTCGTTGTTGTAGTTGATGGCGAACTCGGAGAACAGGATTTCATTCTTGTCAGCAGCTAATGTTCCCTGCGGCACGACATTTCAGAAAGGGTCTTCAACGTGCGCGCGTGTACCTGAACGGTGTTAAAAGCGTGCACTACGGCGTGTTGCCGTTCACGATTGCCGAATGCAACCGAGGAAATCACTCAAGGTGGCGGCAGATTTGGGAGCATCATTGTTCACTTTTTGCACAAATTTGCATGCACAAAAAAGAAAAGAAAAAAAAAAAGTATTTTGTTTGTGCACTACAAGTTCCAGCTACATTTTGTAACATGTGGATTAGCAAATGTTAAGGTCACAACTAATGCATGCATGGCTAATAATTGTACATACGAACAAAGTAAGTTAACACATGCTCAGATGTTTCCCCTCTCACCTTCAGGCGCTGTTCTGCTTGGACAGTTGTAAGTCCCCCTTTTTGTACCAGTGTCCAAAACACTGTGTTATACAAGTTATTAACGTGACCTAGAATATACCACAACATACACAAGAGGATATTAGACGTCGTAGCCTTCATTCCATCTCTGATGTCTTTTTACGTGCACATTAAGGGTGATTCAGGATTGTATATAAATCCATGTGTTCAATTAAAGCAATTATACTTTGTGGGGGGAAAGAAACAAATATGCCTACTGTCTCAATGCTCTCAGCTCTTACTGTAATTTCAATTTGGCTTTATTTCAGACACATAGGGCCATATCAGTAATTTTTTTTTAATTATAACAGCGTTTCAAAAAACGGGAGGAATACTTTGTTACTGTGTAGGCTGAGTTAAAGCCACTATGATAATTTTTAATGTAGAATGTATTTAATGTATAATGCATTGTTATTACAACATCTTCTTTCATCAAAGAGCGATGCCACACTACTTTCTTAAACCTTTTTGGCTGTCAAACTGATGGGTTAAAGATAATTGGTTGCTTTGTGCTGCAAGGCCTAAAGTAAGGCCTTTCAGTCAACACAGCTGACAAAGCACTTCGCACTACTTGGGAAAAAGCAAGCCGAGATGGTGCCCTTATAGCCTTTTTTTTCCCGGTGTGATGGCATATGCTTACAGTCTGCTTGTCTCCAGCTGAGGTAGTCTCTCAGGTTACGGTTGCTAGGATACAGGACCACACGCCCATCGAACCCGGGCGGGTAGAGGAGGGGCTGCTCGGCAAAATACTCCTTCCAGTAGAAGACGTACGAGGAGGAGAACTGGGAGGCCACGTGTGTCATGAATTTACTGTCCAAAATCAGAAGGAGACGTGGCTTGAGTCTACTACTTACAACATTTGATCACCGGGATCGAGTCTAGGCCTGAGAGATAATCATGACATTTATTGCATATCCTCTCTACCAAAACACAACCTCCCTTTTCATACTTAATGTAACTGTCTCTAAGACACCTATTAGGATATTCACAAGGCAATATCCGAAAAGGTGTAACAGAAACATATCCCTCTATCAGAAGGCCCTTGCCCTTTCTCATTACTAAACCCATGACTGAAGCGGTTGTTGCTCCCTCCGAAGCAAGTTCAAAAGTCCCTCTCGCTCTCTCGCTAATAAACAGATTTGGAGCACCCTGGTTCAGAATATTGCCGTTGCAGACATACAGCATACCTCGCTCTCCTCTTGAACCAGGTGGAGGTTCTCTTGAACACAAAGCTAAACTCGTCACTTTGTCCGTAAGCGATAATGACGTCATCCAGGTCCTCCATCACAGCCTGGGCACTGCGGGTCATCAGGCCCAGCGCTCTGATGTCATTGGGTTTGGCAAAGTTGTGTTTTTCTGAAAACCTGAAACACGATGCACACACAATTTCACAATGTTGAGGAAACAGAAAGATTTCACTTGACATGAAAACACCCTATTTTAATGAGTAATAAAACCACAAAGCCTAACTTCAGTTTTAGGAAAGCAACACTTCTGGCGAAATATATACCAGTGTTTCCTGTGAATGATTAGAACAGACATTACTCACTTGTGGAAGTTGCGCCCATCTAGTCGAACAACAATGTAGCAGTTTGGCAGACAGGTGTCGTCTGTCTCAAACTGACGGACGTACTCGAAATTGCTTTTCGCCATGGCTGTGGTGGAATGGTTCAATGAACAGACCAACGTCTTGAAGCATCCACTCAATCCCCGCGTCTTGTGAATCAGCATGTAAAGACTAGTACGACTAAACGACGTACAGATATAGTGCCTTTCACAAACACGTGTGACGGCAAGCTGATTTACACCGATTATTGACACAATGACACAAAATCATTGACACTGACACAAAATCATCGTTTTTTGTCGTTCACCTTAGAAAAGTAAGGTTCACAAGCGCATGGTATGTAATAGTGGGTCTATTGGATTAGCGTTTAGTTTAGTATTACATATTTTCCAAGTGTTTGCACAGCACGAATCTGTTGTATATGTACTTCACCGAAATGCGTCTTAGTAGTCGGAGTTTCCCAGGTGCAAAGGTTCCGGGGTATCAACTGCCCTGTTATTGTCGTCCCTATTACATACCTCACGCACCACATAAAAACGAGGAAGTATTAAATCGATAACTCGTGTACTTCATCTATTTATTGAGTTTTATATTTGTACAAAATAGCGTGATGCAGAATAACACCCACAGGTTATACATAGTACTATGGCGCCCCCTGTGTGGTGGATATGAGAACTGTAACCAACGTTAACTTCAGAGATAGCTTAACCTACCCAGCATGCCCCGCGTCACCGTAGGCAGTTATTCAAAACATGGAGGAGAGAGAAAGAAGAAAACCAAACACCACTGAACACGATGACAGAGGAGCCGCATCGGCATCAAATCCAAGTGCACAACCCGCACGCAAAGACGAGTCGTCGCCCGTGCATGGCGACACGGAGGAAGACGACGACAGTGTCAAACTTGACATTTGTTCCGACACCTTTGACCCATTGCTGGCCCTATACTCTCCAACGGTACCTCTTCCTTTCCCCAACATAAAGTGTTTTAACAATGTCTCCGAGTACGAAAGTTTTCTGAAAGGTGGCAGAGGCAGAGCGAAGCCGGAGAATGTCGAAAAGAAGCTGAGGAAGGCGATGAAAGGGGTGGTCGACCCAGAGCGCATCGAGAGGCTGAAGAAGCTCATGGTGTGTAACGTGCCGGAGGAAGGGGAGGCCAGTCGCCCCCCGCGGCGCAGACAGAAGAAGACCCACAAAAATGTTGTCACGAGAATGCAACGTAGGTTCTATGACACCCCGTACTTTTTTTTATATTGATAAACCATTCTTGTGTTGCCCGAGGTAGGCGCTCACTGAGTAGTGTTCCTTGTGATTTGGGTTTTTAGTGACCAAGGGGAGCCCATTGGGTGAGCTGAACCGCTGTGTGGAAGAGAGGATAAGGGTCAAAGTTCACATCAGGACCTTCAAGGGGCTACGCGGAGTGTGTTCTGGCTTCGTGGTGGCTTTTGATAAGTTCTGGAACCTGGTAAGCACACATACACACGTACCTCGATGTTGACCTTGCGTGCTACAGAGCACTCGCAATTCAAGTATTTTTTGCTTTGATTTTTGTTCTCAGGCAATGGTCGATGTGGATGAGACATACAGAGACCCACTGCTAGGAGAAGCCTTGTATCACGAAAAAGCACTTACAGTGACACGGGTAGGTAATGCCAAATACCGTCCCACCTAGGTCACGGTGATGAGGAAATACTGTATGTATTATAACTAGAAACGTATCCGTCTGTCATGGATTCCAATACAATCCAAAAACCATTCACTGAATTGACATTCAAGTAATGAATGGAATGGAAGGTACAAATTCAGGCAACACTAGTCCAACCGGTTTTTCCACAATGTGCTTTTCACGCTACGCTACGACGGTGACCTGCGGTGTCCTCCTCCACAGCTCTTTGAGAAGCTCAAACTCCAGGACAGCTCAGCGGAGACATCGAGAACAGGTAAAGGCCAGGGGAAGAAAACTCAACCGCCCCGCCCCGCCCCGGCCTGGGCGGACCACCGGCAGCTACCCAGGAGCGCCGGCCAGCCCTCAGAAGCCGAGCGTGGCGCCAAGGAGGCCCAGGCTGGTGGGTCCGAGGGTGGCGGTGGCGGCGGCGCCAAGGCTCGGGGGAACACCGCCCATCCCTATGGCAAGGTCCACACGCGCCACCTTAACCAGCTGTTCATCAGGGGGGAAAACGTGCTCCTCATCAACCCCCAGCCCCTCTGATGTACACAGCGGCTCTGGTGCCATGGGAGCATCACTTCTGACTCTTAACTGAAGTGTTCGGTCGACCTGTGGCAGCAGGGTCTACACACAACGGACTGGAAGGATCTCAGGGGTTGTGAAAAAAAATGGAATCAGTACAACATTTTTTTTTATATCATATTGATATCAAGGTTTCTTTCGGTTGCCCAGAGAGATCATGTTGAAATGGGCGTAATAAAACCATAGTACAAGTCACATCCTGTGTTGCGTGTTGTTTTAGTCGCATCATATAGTATATACTGTCTAAAAGGTTTTCTAGATCGTGTTGTAATGTTTATTCACCGGCAGGTGGCAGTATAAACAAGCGATATGCGAGGGCCATTGTCATTCCAAAAGATGCTTGTCCCTTTATGTTGCCTTTCTCCGCTAGTTTGAACAGGAATGACAGCGCAGTCTCAGCGGACTTCATAAATGCATTATGAATAATTGAGTTTGTGAAGCTAGAGATTGCAGATGGCACTCAGAAGCTGTCATTTGTCTTGACGTCTCAGATTGCCTTTACTCTTTAATGGGCACATTAACCATAAAAGCAGGATTTACTGCAACTCATGGAAGTTGTAAAGATACAGCTTTCCTGTTTAAACGGCATAGGTTACTTTTGGAAGATGAGTTATGAGTCAATGGTGTATGTCTGTGGGTATACACCACAATGTCTACTGCACCACATTTGTTTCATACGCCGTTCGCATTCATCATGTACTGTTTAATTGCGCTGATAGATTGATTGCGGTCAAATTATAGCTATATTCTTTACACCGGTTAAATGTTGTCTTTGGAGAGTGTATACTATATACATGCTTAACATACTGAATTCAGTCCCCAAGAGAAAAGAGACTTGTACCCATGCATACATAACATTATCCATTCATGTAAGCTATAGGCCTACATTCATGAATGTCTTACGGTATAGCTATCGGTAGGTGACCACGCAAAGCAACCAGGCTGTTACGCATCATCACAGTCAAGGACACCTTGATGCCACTTTGAACAGGAGGAAAGGAGGCTCAGACCATAAAAAAAAAAAAACCTTCCTGGATCCAACAATGCGCAGTCCAGCTGCTCCACTACATGCTCTACCTGCTAAACTAATGCACTGTCGTCCACCCATCTTGCTACGCAATTACCACCTCTTTTGGTAGACGTACACACCAATACAGACGGCACATTAAAATTTCACACAACATTTGATTCGTTACCCGAGTGTCAATACAATGTCTTTATATATCATTGTGTTTTAGTAGACGACTAATGACGAAGAGAAAACAAATAACACAGGCCATTAACAAATTTCAATCAACTGTTTAATGTCGTTGATATAGGATCATAATGTGTAAATCAAATCAGGGGGAAAATAAATGCATTTGTTTCTCAAAGGACAGTTCAGGGTGACCCTTTTGCATAAAGTAGTGTTTTCAGTAACCTAATATACAGAAAATCTCCAAAGGATTTGAAGTAGAAAAAAATCCATAACAAACTATTGATTTAAGAAGTTGAAAAAAAAATAGAACTCGATTTTGGTCATTGTTTTTTTTTCTTCTTTTTTTAATCAGGCAAATCCTTCAGACGGCTACAATGCTCACTGTGCAGCGTGGTCAAGGCTCAGTGCCACGTCTCTGGGATCCTTCAGACCACACCACCTCCCCTCATGGTCAGTGAATTATTTATCTTGTCATTGGATGTACCAGAAATGTCACTCTGCTCACGTCGACTTGAACCGATCTTTCAGCAAACAAATCATCCCCCTCACTCGTCAACAAGAGGAGGAGGAGGAAGAGGAGAGAGGGTCGGAAGACAACACAACACAACCAGGCACTTAAAAATAAAAAAACCCAAACAAAAACAGAAGAAACCTTGAGGAAAAGAGTGAAGCGTTCGACTCTTGAACCCGTACGACGTTAAGGGAGGAATCCCCACCAGTTGTGGTGGCTGCGGTGCCGAGGATTGTGTCCCGAGTCTGACAACCGCCCCGTTTGACCAGAACAGCAAGACACTGTGCAAACAAATCTGCAGCGGGGACGAGAGAAAAAAAAAAAAAAAAAAAAAAAAAAAAAAGACAAGACAGACGCTTCTTATACCTCGCCGATTAGGAAGCCGGCAGGGGAAAAGCAGGGACCCCCGAGAGTCGAAGGTGTGGTCTGTGTACACACCCCCGCCACGCGTTCGCACACAGTGCGCCAAGATTGCTTCGTTTTTGTGTTCCGGGTGTTCCTTTAGCACGGCTGGCGGTGAGGAAGAACGATGGTGAACATTGAACGCACATTTAAAAACTGAACTGACCTGACCTGACCTGACCTGACCTCCCCACACGGACCGCGTTAGGGACTGCCAGGTCGAGGGTGTGAACTCGGGATGGTTGTTGTGTACATTAGCTACACGGTTCCCTTAAAACTGCCATGGACGCGGCAGCCACGAAGGCTTCGACTTTGCAAAGAGGCAGACTTGGGAGGACACAGGCTTGCACTGCAATAAATACAGAGTTAAATAACCCCTTCATTGAGTCTGTGCGTTTCTACTTACAGATTGTCTCAATTAAAGATGACTGATTAAATCAACAACAACAACAGCAACAAAAAAAAAGAAAATTCATAAAAAAGGCCACAAAAGGTCAATAAGATTGAGGCACCTTGTCCAAACCAAACACCTCTCCCTCTCTCATCGCGCAAAAGGATCGGTAGGCACCTGGGCGGGGTGACGGGGCACTTGAGGACAGATTAAATAAAAGCATCCTCTAAAAAAAGGTGTTCATAGACAGGGCCGAGTCCGCTACCTGCCTCTGCACCGCCGACTGCCACCCGAGGACATCATTGCTTAAATCGTAAGGGCACTGCGTGTCTATTTACAGCAGCAAAGCAAAGCGCACAGGGAAACGAGCGAGAGCGCGCGCGAGAGAGAGAGAGCACATCTGTAAAGCTACATTAGAACTACACGAAGGAAGCCGATTGGGTTAAACCACACGCACATTCAGTTAAGTTATCATCAAGAACGCATCTCAAAAAAATATATGCTGCTAAATATAGATTTAGTTTTTGCTTGTCTGGTGATTTCATCTGAGGTTATAAAGCAACCCCCCCGTCCCTCCCCCCCCCCCCCCCCCCCCCACCCAACCCAAACCGCAGCTCATTGGTCCTGACTGATAAAACACACATTCATGTAGATCCATACGTCCATAACAGTATCACTTTGTATATATGTATATATAAAAGACAGATTGCAGGGTGTTAACAATAATGGACTTCTTCATGTCCCCCCCCCCCCATGTACTCTTTGTTTGCAGCTCTTGACATCCATCCTTCACAGAGAGAGAGAGAGAGAGTAAGAGAGAGAGAGAGAGAGAGATTGAGAGTGACAGAGCGAGAGAGAGTGAGAGTGACAGAGCGAGAGAGAGAGAGCGAGAGTGAGAGAACGAGAGTGAGAGAGCTAGAGAGAGAGCGAGAGAAAGAGCGAGAGAGAGAGAGAGATGACCGTCGTGCCACTCCACCTCGGTCGATCATCACTTCCCAAAGTTGCCAAAGTCGGCAAAGGCATCCTGCTTGGGCTGCTGTTGGATCATGGAAGGGTTCATCCCCATGCCCATGTTCATGCCCATGGTCCCGGGCATCCCCATGCCCATCCCCATCCCGGGCTGCGCTCCTGCCATGTTCATGCCCATGTTGCCGGACATCCCCATGGCCATGCCCATCGCGGGCTGCGGTCCTCCCATGTTCATGCCCATCATCACCTGGCCGGGAGCCATGCCCATGCCGCCCGCGGGGTGCATCATCATCATGGGGCTGACGGGCTGCTTGGCGGCGGCCGGCGACAGGCTCATGGCCCCGAATCCCTGGGACATCATGTTGACGGGGGGCTGGTGCACTGAAAACAAGCAGCAACAAGTTTGTTGGTTACAATCACCACCTGAAATGGAAGGAGTCTCCGTCTGTCTGAATCCTACAGAGGGTGATGCGGACATCGGGGATCGAACCCAGTACCTTTCGGGTCACACACCCTAGCCCCCCCCCCCCCCCCCCCCCACACACACACACACTTGAAATAGAAGAGCGTTGTGCTGCGAGTGTTGAAGGCCATTCAGTCCCCCTGGGGAGCCGGCGGCCCCCCGCCTCACCTTGCTGAAGCGTGTTGAGGCTGGGCTGGTTCTGTTTCGGCGGGTGGGCGCCGGGGCCCAGGAAGTCCAGGCTGATGTTGACGGAGTGGTCCGCCCAGGTGGAGGGCAGCGGACCCTTGCCCGCCTCCGCCGGAGCAGGGACACCGGGCTGCATCAGCATCATGGACCCGTGGCCCATGGCGGGACTCATAGGCTCGAGGTTCTGCTGTAGGGGACACACAGACACAGAGTATGATGATGTTTGGCCATGACGGCAAAACTCTTTGATGTTTACAGTTAAAACTCACTGCGGTATTCTAGCCATGCTCATTGCTTGCCACATCATACAAACACACAGGAAAGTGTTTGCGCGAGGAAAGACATGACCCAAGACCTCCAGACCATATGGCTTGGCACCAGCTTCGAAACTCAACTAATCATCACGACGCCTTACTCAGGGAACGCTTTCTATTTACAAAACGACATGAACACTGAACACAGATACATGTCATTAAAGGTGCAGGTTGGGTTTATCGAGCATCTTGCTCAAGGACAACTCCTGCTATTGTATTATAGGGGATCAAACCCAGAACCTTTCATTGTTGGCCAGCTATCCTGCGGCCCATTTAACGCAGAGAAAGAGGTGAACATGGACCGGTGTCTAAAGCCCCCCCCCCCCCCCCCCGTGATCAACGAAAAGGCCACGTCACGTGTCACCACAGAAAACCTTCATCCTTCAAACTAGGGCGACCAACACTCGGAAGCCGCCGCCCATTCAAGGGCGTCAGATGTTCTTCAAGGGGTCTGAACCGGGGGGGGGGGGTCTCGGAAGGAGCGCGGCAGAGACAGGAGAGGGGCGAGCGGCGGCGGTCTCCAGAGGCAAAACGAACATCTGCCCGTGCTGCATGTCAACCATCCATGAAAGACCCCCCCCCCACCCCCCCTACATGTCCCAGCAGTGCAGCACGTCTCTGTCACACAGGCGTAGCAGCAGCAGCCCCGATGGCCGGTATCAATGTTGAGCGAGACGGGGCGTTTAGGCAGCCGAGCGCCATTTATCTGGGGGGGGGGGGGGGGGTGGGGGCGGCGTGCGGTGCATTATACATGAAGAGGGAAAGTGGACTTTGTTGGGCGTGCTCGTGCAAAGGGGGAGTCTGTATTTATCTTTGCCCAGTGACCCACGTGCAAGGGATCGGCGATGCAGGGGACGGCCATTAATGGGTTTCCGTGCGACACGCATTTGCCCATGTTTGATCTGCAAACGGAAACCGACAAAACTGAGCTGAATTTGTTCCCCGAGATTTATTAGATTTTTTACATGGGATGCAATTATTTCACCAAAAAGTGAGATTAGATATTTTTTTATTGATTACTGCCATTTAGGAGTGCATTGACAATACTTGTGTGAAACCTCCTCAGGAACTGCCTGCACCACCTGTCCTGTCCACCAGAGTGCAGACACACGTCTCCACACCAGGTCAAGCACGTCAATGAGCAGCGCTGACATATGGCATGTCAACCACATTACGCAAGTAATGACACAAGCAAGTTGGGGAAAAATAAAATGGAGACCTCCTAGTCCGAGTCCTAGGGTTGGGTGTGTGTATGACCGCGCGGGGGAAGGGGGGAGTACCTGTGACATCGACTGCGGCATGCCCATGGTGCTCATGCTCTGCATGCTGGTCATGCTGAAGTTGAGGCTCTGGGAGGAGGAGATGGTCTGGGCGGGCCCCATCAGGTCAAACAGGTCGGCCGAGGGAGCGGCCGGGGCGGGGGCCGGGGACAGGCTGGCGGTCGTGCCCCCGAAGAGGCTGTTCCCAGTGGGGCTCACCGGCTGGGCGGACGCGGGCATCTGGCCCCCGGGGAAGGCGTTCCAATCGCCAAACTCACTGTTGCCGCTGACCGCAGCAGCTGGCAGAGCACAAGGCGAGACAGAGGTTGGCGAGCTGGTCGATATGGTTACTGACATGAGCTCAACTAAATATCAGTAAAAACACACACAGAAGGTATATATATATTGAATTATATGATGAGAGACAAAGACAAAAAAATATTGCACGGTCATATTTTTGCAGGTTTTCTGTGCGAGGCGTGTCTTGTGGTGCCCCAGTTGTGGCGAGTTCCTGGCGCCGCAAGAACACTCGTGCACGTCCCCGTGTCAACACCACTGACGCACAAGACACTCGTGCGAGTTTACTCTTCGGTTCATTCCAACGGTAAACAGTCTGCCGCGTTAGCAGGCATTTACAGTTATTTCCACGCCGCCTTTAAGATATGTGCTCAGGCTAATGCGCGCTATGCTGACTCTGAGGGGAAGCGAGCCACTATTGTTTACCTTGTGAATGCGGGGCATTTCGTCGGGTAGCATTAGTGAGCACGGCTCTGATGCTGTTAACCGACGTGTCAACTCATCCTGTCTTTGCTCTAGAGTACTTATCATACTGCAATTACCCAATAACTGCACCACTACATCAACCCCCATATGCATGTCAGGAAGTTAGCTGTAACACCTTCACAAATAGAAGCTTGTATGAGTATTTCGGTGTCAAATTCATTTCCAGGCATTTCCATGATTTATGCTTTGACAGATATAGTGAGGTATTTGGACAGAAAAGTAGGGGAGAGGGGAAGACGTGCCGTGAGCGACTACGGGCCGGAATCGAACCTGGGTTGTAATTATTAAGCCTTACTGGTGAGCGTTCTACCTGGTGAGCCCCTAGAAGATCTATTTTTACACCACCGTGTAGAATACAATCGTGTAGAATTACGAGTCTTGACAGGCACGAGCCATCATTATGTAGAGACTGATAAATGCTTAAATCGCTGGCAAAATCCAAGACCGCTGAAACGTTACCCAAAACCCTGGTGAGAAACACCATCCTGTGAGAGCTATACACTGAAACACTTCCCATCAACATTCAGGACTGGAAATCTTCAGCATTTCTCCACACACAATAAGTATATATAATCTAAAAGGCCTCATCTGTAATCTTGAGATTTTTCTTCATGGATGAGCGTAACCTGGTTTTGAGTCAAGTATTCTTTTAGATACTGGCAAAACATTTTTCCCATCCTCCCAAGCCTCAACCCCTGTCTTACGTCTCTCCCTCTCTCCCCGTCTCCCTCCACTTCTTTCTGGGCACCTCTCTCTCTCCCACTCCCCCATCGCTCAGCCTCATCCGTGGCCGTCGCCCGGTGTGTCCCTGTCTCCTTGTCATCCATAACAGGAGTTGATGTGTGTCTGTTCTTGTTATGCAGAGCAGGTAGCAGGCTCCATATGGCCAGGCTTCCCCTCCCACCAACGCCCTGAATATTCTAGCAGGAGGGCAACAGCCGCACGGGCACACGCTCGCATGCACACAAACATGTGTGCGAAGACATCATCGCACACACACACACACACACACACACACACACACACACACACACACACACACACACACACACACACACACACACACACACACACACACACACACACACACACACACACACACACACACACACACACACACACACACACACACACAAACAACCAAATGTCTGAACTAACCGGGTGCTAAGGAGAGGCCGGTAGAGGCAACTGGCGAAGAAAAGTCAGCGAATCCACCAATTAGGTCTGCGAGGAGAGAGAGAGAGAGAGAGAAAGAGAGAGAGACATGGAGTGAGAGAGATAACTAACCCTCACAAGAAGGCGCCATGTGTAGCTGGTCACATACTTCTCATTCCTTGAATATCAGGTCAAGAAATAGAGAAAGTGTGTGTGTGTGAGAGAACATCTGCTGAGTGTCTCCCCCCCCCCCCCCGCGCCCCCCATTCACAGGGGCACTGCTGCAGAAACATCTGGTGCACTTAACTCCTATACATCAACTCCCCCCCCCCCCCCCCCACCGCCACCTAGCCTCCTCCAAGCCGACCGGGCTGCTAGTGTCGACACGCGGCGACAGCAGTAACTGGGGCCTGCGGGGGGCCAGGGGCTCTGGCTTTACCTGAGGCGAGGGTCTGGCTTGGGCCGCTCTCCACCATCAGCAGTTCGGCCAGGCCAGTGCTGGCAGGCTGAGGGGCGGCTGGCTGGGCCTGAGACACAAGAATGAGGGCAGAAGGGGGAGGCGGGGGTTAGACTAGGAGGGGGAACGTTGACCCCCCCCCCCCAGACAGGATTTCCAAACCTTGGCAAAGATCACAGGGGAAAGAATAGCAATTCTCCAAGTGTCTTGCTATTTTTTTTTCATATCAGTGTCTGTATTATAAGGCTTGGTTGAGAAGATGTTAATTATTGTTTGGTCTATGGTTAACGTTTTTCTCAAATTCATCAAATAGTAATCATACCAAAAATAATAAATCATACCAACCTGGGTGTCATTTCAGAGAAGGCTTACCACAAAAAACAATCTCACAATACATTTCCTAAAAAAAACCCTTAAGAACCTTCTCCGACTTGACCTAATGGACATTTACAAATTCACTGATTTTCCATGGGCTGGGTGCCTCAGACCCAAGGGAACACACACACACACACACACACACACACACACACACACACACACACACACACACACACACACACACACACACACACACACACACACACACACACACACACACACACACACACACACACACACACACACACACACACACACACAGTATAGACACACAGACACACTACCTGTTTTGTGCTGGCCACTGGGCTGCTGTCGCCCACATAGTTGGCCGCGGCACCCAAGTCGACTTTTTTGGACGGCACGCCGCCCCGCTTTCGCGTCGCCGTGGTTTCCGTTGCCTGGACGATGTGGACGCTCTTGGTGGTGACGGTCTCGTCTTCGTCCTTGAACTCTCTGCCCGACTGGCCGTTGTGGGGCTGTCGACTCCTCTCCTCTTCGTGGTCACTGTGGCGTGAGGCGGGATGGTCATTTGAAGTGTGTGGAGACGCAAACCGAACGTCAACCCAACTTGAGAGATCTTTTCATGTTGTGCCTACAGGATGCGTCCCCTATGTCCCCATACAGAGTGCATCACGCCTTTGCAACAATACCGTGTCAAAGCAGGCTGTTTGGAGGTGAAGTCTCAAGAGAGCCAACATCTCAGAGAAAGCTGCTCTTAAAAGAACCCTCGATCCACTTAAGAGATCGCCACACTAACTAAACATATGTGTGGAACATGAAGACACAAGACCACACTTTTTGCTTTTTAATTGTTGCCATTGTGATCCTATTCAAAGTCTTTGCGCAACAAGTAAAAAATAAAAAGGCGAGAGGATTTGTTTACATTTCTGTGTATGCGTGCATGCGTGTGTAAATTTAAAAAAAAAAAAAAAAAAAAAAAAAAAAAAGAAGACATTCTCCCCAGAAGAGCCAAGCGGACAGAGCACCCTGCGAGCACCTGAATCTGTCGGGGGAGGAGTCGCGCTCCTTGTTGCGGATCTTGTTGATGGTGTCGTCGATGGTGCTGCCGATCTTGTCGCTGATCTCGCTGAGCTTCTCGCTGAAGGGGAACTGGCCCCGGTTCTTGTCCCACTCGTCGTCCCACTTCCCCCGGCCCTCGCTCGAGTCGTACCTGTCCCCCGCTGGAGGAGGGGGGGGGGAGGAGGAGGAGGAGGAGGAGGAGGAGGAGGAGGGAGCAGAGAAAGAGAGTTAGAAGGGAGGTGAGGAGAGGTGGTGGGCTTGTGCGGGTGGAGTACAGTAGTTCAAAAAGGGAAAGGGAAGGAGAAGGCACAAGGCGATCAACAACAACAACAACAACAGCAGCAGCAGCAACAGAATGGGTACAGAAGGTAAACACAGAGGGTTGGCAGTGAAGTGCAGGCCGTCGGCATGGGGACTCACAGTAGGGCCTGAATCCTCCCATGCTGTCCGACGACACACCGATGTACTTGTCCTTGGTCTTCTTGGCCTTCTTGCGTTCCTCTCGGAGCCGGTCGTCGTCCTGGACCAGCTCCACCAAGTCCTTCACCTTCTGACGCACGTTCACACCTTGGTCCTTGCCGTTCTCATCTGGGGAGGAAGACCCGGGAGAGACACGATAAGATCTATCGCCCCGTGTGTTAGAAAGCCATTTTGGATGGTTTTTGTGTACCAGGACTGAATCCTAATGTTCTTGTTTCACTCTGTGTGTTTGTGTGTGTGTGTGTGTGTGTGAATATAGGACACAGATGAGAGAGAGGACGCATTGATCCTTGAGGATTTATTTTGAGAAAGCGCTGGTACTTGGAGGACACCCAAATTGGTGTGATTGATATTATCTGTGGTTGGAATGCTATGGCCGCCTGCACCATTCCAGTTACATCCCTTCAATGCAATTCTAAAATAGCCCCTCGGCAAAAGCGCATGCCTTAGATCAACTGATGGATTGCAGAGAGGATGAAGGCTGCTTTGGGGGTTCAAGAGTTTTAGGGCTTAAACAGCGCTTAGTGCATTTGTCCATTCATTAAAGCTCACACCAAATCAATTGTTCATGTTGTTAACACTGTTAATAGCAGAATACTGACGGACCCCCTGCTAACAATCCCAGCAAAATAATATAAAGTCTGATCCCGCAGAGCTTGTTAACGGCTTTGAACACAAGATATACTTCGCAACATCCAGAGAGGACATGTGGGTCTCACTGCAGCAAGTACAGGCCAGTAATAACAAGAATTACAATAATAATAAAAAAAAATAGATATCAAATATCTTTGAGAATATCATCTACATGGGCCATTCCTGTGGAGAAAAGCGGTTGAAAGAGACACACACATATACTTGCCTATAAAGTGGTAGCTTTCCAGGGACCTGAGGTCGTACAGATGCTCCCTGCTGCTGGTGACCACCCTCTCTGATCCGTTACGGATGAGATGTGCCAGCAGCAGAAGTGACTGATGGGAGGAGAAGCATGCCATTGGTTAGAGTGAACACACCAAGTCCTACCGGGCCTACCGGCGCAGTACAAAGCCTCCTGCAGACCTTGCATCTTTAAGGCAACCCTGTGTAGAAGTGTGTACAGTAGTTTCCTCTTCCCTCCAGAGACACGTGATGCAACAAGCACTTCCTTCCTTCTTTGGAGACTTGGTGCAAACCCCCCCCCCCCCCCCTCCTCCTTCTGACTAACATAGCACAGCATAGGAAAGGGACAGAGTAACCAGCCTTGCTGTAGTTTTGTATACTTGCGGGCCGCTCAGACAGACCTATCTATGGGAATCTGGTGTGAGCCTGTAGGGGCTGGCCTTAAAAAAAAAAAATCCCCAGCCAAAACTGTGTGGGGGGTAACAAACCTTGTACACTCTCCTCCAGCTCTTCTTGTTGTCCCTCAGCATGCGGGCCCACAGCATGTTCATGACCTCTGGAAACTGTTCGTACATGAAGGTGGCCCTGAGGGACACGCAGCGACAACACAAAGGTTTAAACAGCCCAGGGTAAAGCAACGCTCACCTAAAGTCCAACGTGGGTTTAGACGTTCGCGGCCTTGCCATGGATATGAGCTTTTGTTAAGTGGTGGGAAAAAAACAAAACGTTTGATTCAATGAAAACGATTAGTAGTGTAAGGGAAGGGTTTTGGGTTTCCGCTTCACATAGTGGCTAATGGCTGGAGCAGTGTTTTCTCTGGGAGTGTTCTGTACTCATGTTTTTTTTGTGGTTTTGGATTCTTGGCTGTCATGACTCATGTCCTAACATTGCTTGCTATGTGGTCTTATGGTTCTAAGTCTCTCTTATTAACATGCTCATAGAAGGGATTCCACCATCGAAAACATTGTTTTGTGAATACTAGTCAATAGCAGGAAATACACAGCAGTATCGCCGACTCTATCCTGAATCCTTAATCATGTTTAAGGAGGACTATAAACGTTGGCTGCTGTGAGTCTTTCTGACGTGCTCTCACCACTGACAAGGATCCTCCATTGCCAAGTGAGTTCAAAGCACATCAGTTATCAGCGTTCAATAAAATCGCAGCCTGCTTTATTTTTAATGCTCCTCCTCAGCTCACAATAATGTTAACATCTTGTAAAGTCATCCTAGTGTATATTTGTCAGCATTCAACAGTAATCATATTTGTACAAGTAAGGCCAAGCCCACATAGGGTTATGCAACAAGACAACCAGGCGTTATCAGTGACAGCCGCCATCATGTCCTGTCTCACCTCAAACTCAAGTCTAGTTCGGCGGAAACTGTGCATTATCAATGAGCATCACATATATATATGAGAGCGAAGATCACACTGCAGAACTAAGGGCCACGCTGTCAATGAGCCGAGTTAAGGGAGAAATGTCTCATGTTTGACAGAGCGTAGTGGGAGGGGGGGTAGGATCGTGTAGTGGCTGGGATGTCGACTCCCAACCAAAATAACAATAATAGTACGCTTTTATTTGCCATGCAAATAAAGCGTACAAAGTGCACAATAAAAGCACGTGGGAGAGGGGGGGGGGGGGGGGAGGGAGAGGAGGGCAGCCATCAATGAAAAAAAAAAAAACACACAGCGAGGAAGAACAATAACAGAGAGAGAAGGAACAGAGAGAACACCGCAGGGAGGAAGAGCGAGGCCCACCTGGAGATCTCGGACATCAGCTGACCAGACGGCCCCCAGGGGTCTTCGTTGGTGGCCTCGCGCACCTTGGACTCCACCTCCGAGTAGTTCATGACCACGTTTGTGCTGCGCGGGGGAAAAGACGGCGGCCATGATTAACGTGGCGTTGATAAGCACCAAAAAAAAAAGACATGGCGGTTCATGTGCTTGGCGCCCAGGCACAGTCATTAAACGTAAAGGGGGGGGAAAAAAAAAAAACATCCAACAATGGGTCATTTGAAATGGATGAAAGGTTATAGCTTTTCAGCCACACCTAGCTATGCAGCTGCACCTAGTGGGTTGGTTACATGACAATAGCACTTGGCCACCCTCGCGCCGCATATGTGTGTGTGTGTGTGTGTGTGTGTGTCTCAACATATCCAAGTCCTTGTATTATTTTTGGTGCACCTTGCAGCTCTGCCGGAGTGTCAGAGCGTTTGCTCTGGGCTAGCCTAATCATTTCCTTTCCAGGAGTAGTTCAAGTCACCAGATTAGAACAGATGAATAAGAAGGATATACTTTGCGTTAAGTCTTCTAAAAAATACAAATCTATTTCGTTACACTTCATAGATAAAACCCAAACAACAACAACACCCGATAAAAAAGTAGGCTAAACAGAGCTTAACAAGCCCGACAAGTTTGGTGGCTTTATGGGCAAAATGAACACGGCCCAATGATAACATAACAAACCAAGGTAAACCAAGCATTAGCATGTAATGTATGCATCAACATTAGAATGGGCTGGTAGCCCAGATTTGTGATTGAAGACTCTACAACGTTTACAAGGCTTCTTGTTAGACAGAGAAGCTGATGCCTGAGTGTGATTAATTGATGACCAGACAATTGCACAAGTAGTCTAGCTGAACTAGGGATGCAAAATCCTCAATTTCTTTCAATCAATCTTTCAACAATGACTATGATTATGAATCATAACCTAAAAATATCCTAAGACATATGTTTAAAAGAGTTTTAGCAAAACCATAATGGGCCGATTTCAGACTGTGAATGACTTGTGTTAAAATGGCTGCCAATACGAATTCAGAAAATAACAAGTCATGTCCAAGAAGCATTGTGTGGCAGAAAGCAGCGTGCTCGGGGAGAACCAGAGGAGGCCTGGCGCCTCCTGGTTCACGTCCCTGACTCCTGCCACATCAGTAGCAGCTGGGCCTGGGCCTCAAAGCAAAGCACTGATGGGTTGTCTCAGGGACTCACTTCCTCTGTGGCTCCACAGCTCAAATGCCAGCAATGTACTAAACTGGCTATACATATAATCAAGTGCCATTAAAGTGTGCCATGAGTGTGAGACTGAGTGAGTGAGTCAGTGAGTGAGTGAGTCAGTGGGGGACTGGGAAATTTGGCGAGGTATGGGCCTAGCTAGAATACGGCCTTGAGTTTTGACTCTGTAAACATTTTCATCGAAACTAAATTCTAACCAGCAAAAGTTTAGTGTGTGGAGTTCTGCTGAGAAGTCATAAAGTTATCATTGCTCACTCAATAGTTGATCATTAGCCATGTATTCTGCAATGACCATCATCAGAAGGGAAAGACTATTATCACTGTCCAATGATCTATTTTTTCAATTGATTTATTATCTATTAAATAGGTTTCAAGGCAAATGATACTTTATGAATCCAATAGCCGATATTATTACAATGGATTCAACACTGGCTCACGAAACATTCATATTATATGTATAAGCCAGTGCTGAATCAATTGTCATAATACCGGCAGGTATGGTTGTGTGTGATTGGTATATATGATACATGATGCCTGTCCTCTCACTGATTCTTAACACCAAACTTTAGTTTACAAAACAGGCTCCTAACAGCGTGTCCTAACCAAACTGTACAAAACACTGTATGGTGGCGGTCTCACGGCCCCATAAACACAACTATTTGCTCTCCAAAAATACAAGTTTACAACTTCCCAGAAAATATCACCATGTGTTGGTTACAGTGTCTACACTGGCAAATCATTGCCTGGGTCAAACACAGCTGACAGGAGTTAATCATCTGTGTTTGTGTACTACTGTTTGATAGACACGCACACAGACACAGACACACATCGATATAATGGAAAATATTTGAAGACCACGGATGACACCATTTCCATCTGTATATTTGAATCCATCTACACACGCCTGGTATAACTAAACTTTTTAAACATTTTTTTTAACACAGGTGATCATGTCAAGATAACTTGCCAAATTAAGATAAGAGCACCATCTCTGAACAGGGGCAAACCCATGTCATAGATATTCACTTTATCAAACGGAAGCCTTATTTTCCAACAGTCACTGTGTTGTGGCACATTACAAAAATGTTCAGCAGTGCATTGCAAAGAAGATGTTTCAGTTCAATCTGAGTAGATGTAGGCCTTCGTTTTTAAACGCCTGTTTAAAAAAAAAGATATATTTCTGGACCCTGCCCGTTCTTTTATCTGGAGTAAATAAAATATAACAGTGAATAAACCAGTTGTTGAGTGGTAAAATGATCAGGTTATTTGTCAGACAAACTAAGAAACCATTTCTGAGGTATATTAAAATGTGGCTAATGTGTTGTTCAAAGAAACCAAGATAAAGCTGATTGGACAAATTCGACTTCCTGCCTTGTTTTCAGTCTTTTTGACCTATTTCTGTTTGTGCCTCTCACACCCACTCCTGTAACCCATACTCAAGTCAGTTCAAACGTTGCACAGGGAGCATGTCAAGTGTTTTGAAGAGGAATGCTTTTGAGATCCTATTGAGAACCTGCTGTTGGACAAGAGAAGCCTGAGAAACCAGCTATTCTTATTAAACATTGTGGGGGGAGTCGTAGGTTGTTGTGCAATAGCATTAGCACCAGAATCTTAACTGTAACTTGCCGTGGACCAGTTGAGAATATAGAATCAGCCGCATAACTACACATGGTTTAAGGTGTGACCAGAGATAAGCACTAGAATTTGTGTCATTTGTGTCAATCATTTGCGACCATGAAGCCTGTTTGCCACGATAATATTATGCAACAATTAAGGGAATCATAGGCAAAGCAATCCAGTGACGTAAAGTAGGCTTTGGGTGATCATGGATCCGTTTTCTGTCCATGCAGGCCAAGCAGCCTCATAGTTGTGCATACAATAATAAATAGAAAGGCACCACCAACGCCACTATGCAGCTCTTGGATAAGGTTTGCCCAGGTTTGGCTGCCTTGTTGTATTGTCCTGCATCGTTTTGCACCATTTACAATGATAACGGAACAGGTTAATCTGGTTATGACTTACATTAAATGTACCTAAACGTGTGTAGCTACTCCAACTTCCTCATAACATAAGGCGTACTATATATTTTGTCCTGGTGACTTAAATGATGTCCCGCTCTTCACGTAAGCTCGTATGTATTCCATGTCTATCTGACAACCATCTATACATCTGACAAGCATATGGATAACATGAACTCATACGTGTTGTGGACTGGGGACGATACAGCTGTTCAACTGGTGCCATGCGTCGTGGCATTCACCCCACCATGTGAATGTGCGGATGGCTCGCATCGTGTTCACCGACTCAACAGTGGTATGTTTATCGTGTTGGTTATGATAGTTCATCCCGTGTGTTGGGTGTTCAGCCCTGCTGTCAAACTAGCCTAGCAGGCTAGCGCAGGCAGCTCACTAGCGAGGTAGCTAACTAATTAGCTTAGCAGCCGAGTGAGTTGGCGCTTACAGTTTAGAACAAAACACACGTACACAAAGTGTCACCAGCATCTAAAACGCCACTATTACTCAACATGTAAGCATTGAGTTGTTGAATAAGACACGTAGAAACAGGGCATACTACGGGGAGGAACCATTAAGGGCAGCTAGCTTGTACAGCACAGGCTGCCTAGTCAACTAATACTATGGAGTGACGTCAAAGTTTTGGGTACGTGTCCCTCTCAAACAGGTGAAGGCGAAACTCGGATGAAATTAACAGAAAAACCAGGTTGAGATACTTACGCTTTATCAACAAACTCCCTGACTTTCCACATATTCAGCATCTTGACTCCCGTGAAAAGGGGCTTTCCACCTCGACGACCCTTATCCCTGACTAACACCGAGAGCAAACCTTGAACTCTCTGGAAAGTAAACTCTCCTAACCTTTTCTCGGGCTCGCTCGCTCAGGACCGGGGGCGCGCACGCACGGAGGACGTGCAGGTTACTAGGGGAAACGCGAACGCGCTCCGAAACGTCACCGTCGGTCGGAGACGGACCGAAGACGTAACGCGACGTCGTTTCGTAATTTGAAACGTTGTCGTCGATGTGATCACACGTGTCCCCTTCTTTGTGTTAGCGCTATGCAAATGTCGCCTTATTCACTAGATGGGGAATGAGTTGGTGAAAAAGCGTTAGTCATATTTACTGTAGACATTCGCAGTATAATTGCAGCATAATTAAGGCGTATCCCAACTTGTGTGTTGTATTACATTTGTTTCTTACATAAGAACTATTATATTCACCTATTTTCTCGAGTAGAACAATTGTAACAGTCAACCTAATGTCAACCTTTAGGGAGTTAATGGAGTACCTGGCTTATTATGTATTGGATTCAGCAATTCCTACATCGGCCTTTGACTCTAGGTTTGAGGGAGGATAATGTTTGAATATTGTTTTCAACCTCATATGAAATTCGTTTTATTCTCCCCAAAAATCGACGGCGTAGTCCCCAGGTCACCGTCCCATGGCTCTCATTTGGTATTCAGGCATGCTACAGTGACCCGGTGATGTTGTGTGACAGGCTAGGCACATCGCTGGCTGTTCGTGTCAACCCGGATCAATCACTCCCTCTTCTGGACGGACAACGTCATCAACACGCTGAAAGGTCAAAATGTGTACTCAAGCCAGTCCATATTTGATGACAGAGGCGAGATAACGCAAGCCACGCTTGCAAATGAACTTCCCTATCCAACGGCCTTCTGTAGGCAGTTGTGCAGCTATGGTATTGTGTTAAAACCAGGCAGTGTTAAATAGGCGTCTAACTTAGGAACTTTTGTAAAAAAAAAAAAACTAAACAAACAAAAGTTAAAATGACTCTTGTGGTTTGGGCTACCTTGATGTCTTATTTTGTCATTCATGTGTGTCCAAGATGGCAGTATTAAAAGTCTTTGTCCTGTTGATTGATATCAGAATAGGCAAACTCTGCTGTGTGTTGCCCCACATCTGACACAATGTCTATTCTCTAATGATACGTGTAAATATGGCCCATTGGCTGGGATTTTATAAGGGAGCCGGAAGAAGAGGACAATAGCCAAAATACATCCCATTCGAGAAAAAAAAACAACAACAAGAAACAGCACTTAACGGCCCAGAATGCACTGCACCCAAGGGAACAACCTCAATTACTGTTACATGTCCGAAGAAGAGAACTCTGGGAGAAGTGATTGCTGAGATGGAAATGGCTGTTTGTGTGTGTGTGTGTGTGTGTGTGTGTGTGTGGGTGTGTGTGTGTGTGTGTGTGTGTGTGTGTGTGTGTGTGTGTGAGAGTGAGTGTGTGTGTGTGTGTGTTTGAGTGTGAGTGTGTGTGTGTGTGTGTGTGTGTGTGTGTGTGTGTGTGTGTGTGTGTGTGTGTGTGTGTGTGTGTGTGCTTGTGCGTGATTGTGTGTGTGTGTGTGTGTGTGTGTGTGCATGTGTGTGTTTGAGTGAATGAGTGAGTGAGTGTGTGAGTGGGCTGGCAGTGGATGGATAGAAAAGCACTCAGTAAAAAGATCTTTCAGAAACGCTTTGCCTCAGTGACGTTGACGAGGGCTGTTGATTGACAAGCACTCCTCAACAGAAACCAGAGCTATCAGCCTATCTGCCACGCATTAAGAATGCCAGCCACCCAGAGGGAGGGGCCTAAGTGGGAAATGATGTTACTCAAGACACTCTCTGTCAACAATGTGTGTGTGTGTGTGTGTGTGTGTGTGTGTGTGTGTGTGTGTGTGTGTGTGTGTGTGTGTGTGTGTGTGTGTGTGTGTGTGTGTGTGTGCATGTGTTGAGTCTGTAAATGCTGAGGATGGGATTCAGTCAAAGCTTTCCTTAGGACGTGGTATTCTGCAGGCCTGAAAAGTGGTTTATAAAGTGTGTCAATGTATGTGTGCATTTGTCTATTTGTGTGATTTGGGCACATGTGTGCAATCAGGCTAATGTTTGCTTATGTGTGTGTGTGTGTGTGTGTGTGTGTGTGTGTGTTTTGAAATATCAAACATTCCAGGACTCTTCGGTAAACGTTGTCTGTCATCATAATGTTGCGATGCGAGGACATTCTTTCCTTTATTCTGAGCATCTCATCTTTATGCAGTTGCTTATTCTTACGTGTCATACATTATCCAATGATACACGGAGCAAAGTCGTCATCACCAACATTTGAGTTTAAAGAGCAGAACTGCATTAAACCAACATAAGTAGGCCCGCCAGAGAGACACTAGGGGGCACTCCTGACATTTTCAGTCGTTTCATAATGAATTAAACAGCAGTTTTGAGTGCGCTGCACTGTGTGTGTGTGTGTGTGTGTGTGTGTGTGTGTGTGTGTGTGTGTGTGTGTGTGTGTGTGTGTGTGTGTGTGTGTGTGTGTGTGTGTGTGTGTGTGTGTGTGTGTGTGTGAACGTGAATGCATTATAGTGTGTGCGTGCACATTGTGTTTGCGGAATGAAATCCTCGTGACCACTGGGGGTCGGGTTTGTGTGTTTACACTGCCGAGGTTCCCATGACAAATGTGGTCGGAATATCATCTAAAAACTTGGGAATGTGTCCAGGGGAACAAAAAAGTCTTCACTTCGACAACTGTGCTTTTATTCTTCTCGGCGAAACATGTGCTTCCAATCAGCCCAGAAACACTATGTTGGTGTTTTTTTTTTGTTGTGTTTTATTTTTTTTGGTTTCTTGCTGTTTTTACAATGCCGTTAGAATACAATGTTCTTTGTCTTGTGCGCATTCGCTACAATTGCACGTTGCCGCCTATCCGTTCATGATGCCTGCAGAGCGAGCCTTCTAAACTGTCCAGGCGAGAGACCCACGATCCCCGATCCCCCCCCCCCCCCCCCCCCCCCCCAGGGCTCCTCTTGTCAGGGCAAAGTTTCTTTCACTTCTGTTATTTTTCCACGGCTATTATTGTTGGCCCTCTTGCAGTCCCGGTAAGGTCTTTTAGTCCATTTCCCAAGCGATATGACCCCCCCCCCCCCCCCCCCCCCCCCTCCTCCCTTCCTCCTCTCTTCTCTCACACACCCACCACTACCACCCCCGCCCCATCACCACCATCACCACATCACACACTATCTGACCCCTGTCTCTATGACACATGACAGGTCCTCTGTGTTTGTGCCTGTTTGTGTGTGTGTGTGTGTGTGTGTGTGTGTGTGTGTGTGTGTGTGTGTGTGTGTGTGTGTGTGTAAGTGCCTGGTGAGAGAGTGCACATCTGTGTTGTGTGCCGTGTGTGTATGTGCGTGTGCGTGCGCATGCACGTGCACGTGGACGTGCACGAGCAAAAGCGCCCGATGGCTTCAGCGCAGCCTCATTAAAAGGCGCATGGGAGGTGCGTGCACAAACGCAAACGCATACACGCGCGCACGCACGTGACATCGTGCGTACAGAATGTACAGCAGACATCACACGCCGCGGACACGTAAGGTACCGCATCTTCTCATCTGAAACAATGAAAACCACTTGTCACAAGTCTGGGGGCACGCGGGCCGCCCGCTGGGCGCTCCCACCACACACGCACAGATGTTCCTAATAGGACGAAAGTAGCCCTCGCATTCCTGCAAGGAAAATCTGTTTGTTTTCCCTCTTCTGACTCGGACCCCGCTGCCACTCTCCCCGGCGAGAAGAAAGAGAAAAGAGAGGATGGATGTTGATAAAAAGGAGAATGGTTAAAAAAAAAGAAAGACATGGAGACGGTTTGCATGCGTGAAGCCGGCTGTCTGCTGCAATACGGCGACACACACCGGCTCCCCGCCACCACCACCGGGGTTTAATGGTGACGTTTATTGAATACAATGAAAGGTAATGTTGGAGCAGGAGTGCCGTTCGACTAACACAAATGTTTGGGCCTGGTTGTACTGCACGCGTGTGGAAATGCGTTGGGAGTAATTGTGAAGGCTTATGTTTATGACCCAAGGTGTGACTGTAAATTCTGCGGCTTCGGAAAACACAACGGGATGGGACACACGTGCGCACAGATGTACGCACACACACACACACACACACACACACACACACACACACACACACACACACACACACACACACACACACACACATTGACATGCATGTAAGTTCACACACCCAAAAACATTTATATCCACACACACACAGACACACACACAAAAACACATGCACACACAAACACACACAAACATATGCACGCACACACAAAGGTACAATCTAATCCTGGGAGCATCTGCTGCTTTATAACCAGATTGAATTACCAATTAAAGAGAGTAAAAAAAAAACAAGAGCAAAACATCTGGAGCCGTAAGCAGCAGAGGTTATAAATCTGAAAGGCGAAATATGAAAAT
>JAXIVH010000339.1:96042-113542 GCA_036785325.1 Urophycis tenuis | reverse complement strand
GCCACGACCTTCGGGGAGTAGAGCTATAAGCTGCATAGATTTGATGTGAAACAAAAGTTCAACAAATCGGCCTGAACGCATCAGTCCATATCTGGGCTCCTCTGATTTCATACATGATTGAACATTTAAGGCATGCGTAGGCCTCCCTATTATGCAACCTTCTTTTTTTTAAGGAATGTTTATTGCATTTGCCCAAATGTCAATAATCGGAAACGGGCCTAATTGAAATAGCTTCGACTTATGGGCCTACACGTACACAGTAGTTTCTGTTTACAACATTTCACATGCAACCCTTGACTTTGTTTCATTTTTAACGAGAACTGTCCAGCCAGGGTGACAACAATTCGCGGCAATAAAGTTATTAATTACACATTTGATATAGGCGATTGAATAACAATTAGCTGTTTTTTCCGTTTGAATACAATTATTGTGCGATCAACTTTAAATAAAAAAACACGATGGGTTATTGTATGGCGTTCCTGTTGCGAAATGACATCAGTCGGCAAAGTAATTTATTAGTAGGCCAACATGTATCACGATAACAAAATGACTATCAGAAAATATCAGTCGGCAATGCGTTTGTCAAAAAGCTCACCTTTTCTTTTTCTACAAAGTCCACGAAGGTGGTTCTTTCTATTTCCACCGGTTGCCCTTGTCTGTCGTATAAAGCCAAAACGAAGTGGAAGAAGTTGGACTTCCGTAGTTGGAGGGAGGTTGTTTCTCGAAGTGTGCCCGAGCAAGACCCACTCCGCTGCGGACACAAGAGCAGTCCAGCCCGGTGGGAGATGTAAGCAGTTGTTGCAAATAATTAATGTAGTGTCAATATTTGTTGGCACTTACATTTGGAACATGCAAAGCCCAGAAAAAAATAATAATTTTACATTTTAAACAAGCTCTGACATGAAATACAAAAACCACAAAAAATATATAGGCCTATAGGCTATGATCAGTATTGGTATTTAGCAAGTAAACTGGTCTGACAGTAATGTTGCCGACTTAGGCCTGCAAGTGCAAGTTGTCAGCAGTAAACCAGAATTGTCGTTAAAATATATGCAATGTTATTTTAGGATTTAAAAAGCGATCAATTAAATTATTACTCTGAACATATAAGCCAAGTAAGTGGGCTACAAGTCTACACCCGACAGACCCAATTCTCTGCGTATGTTTTATTCATAGATGAACCGGTTAGCAGTGTCTGGCCAAATTAAAGATAACAATATAGCCTACTACAATAAATATCAATTCTAGTAGTTCCATTAAATAGTTCTATAGTACATAACACGTTCTAATTTTGCATAAAGAGAATCTAATGTAATAATGTGTATAATTGAGGACGACACCGTAAGTCCTCCACGCAAACAGTTAAAAACGCTCTCTGTCGCGCGTTTGTCCTGTAGATCTAACATTAAATATTTTTGCTTCAAGCCGGTTGGGATCAGTGGTCATCCAACAACGTACCATCCTCTGGAAACCCAACTAGCCCACCTGCCCGACTGGATACGGGCTCCGGCGTTTACTACAAGAGCCAGAATGGAAAGGCGTCTGCCTCGCAGAACAGCCACCGCGCACAAGGAGTCAGCAGAGCGAAAAAAAAAAGCTGCCGGGCAAGGCTCACCTCTGGGCGGCTGTGTTGGCGTCCAGCACCCCGGCGCCCTGCATCCATGTCCGAACTGCGTTCATCCCGGCCACCATGGGCTCCTCTTTCATACTACTCCCACTCCTCTGATGCTCTCCTGGATCCCAAACATCAAAACGGCACCGTATCGTCACTATCTCCCTCTCGCTCTCTCTCACTCGCTCTCTCTCTCGCTCGCTCGCTCGCTCTCTTTCTCTCGCTCGCTCTCCTTCACTCTCTCTCTCTCGCTCGCTCTCTCTCTCTACCTCGCTCCCACTCAGTTCTGCTCCTCTCCTCCTCTTGCTGTTAGATCGCGCTGTCAAGAGAGCGAAAATCGATGTCGCGGAGGCGAAGCGGCGCGTGGTCTGTTTATTTATTTATTTTATTTTTTTTACTTTGCGTCTCTTAGTTTACGCGCGCGAAGTAAACAGAAAACATGCGACATGTGGATGGGGAGGAAGGGTAGAGGTGCTGTCAGCATCCGGGTGAGCACCTCACCACATGTCAACAACTCAGGAAGAAAAGGAGAAAGCAGCGGTTTAGGAGACAAGTACAGCGCGCAGAGAGAGAGCGAGAGAGGAAGCACCCCTGGATCAAGGTGCATTTGGCATAAAAAAAAGAAGAAAAAAAAACGTCAGTTTCTCTTTTTGAATCAGTCCCCGCGCGATGAGAAGAAAGCAAACGTGCAGATGAAAACACGTCTTCTCCTTTTTTTCTGTATTCTCTGTGGCTTTTGTTGCTTGTCGCCTCTCTGTTCTTGGATAAACGACACGTACAATCACACTTTGACAGGGCAGTCCCGTGGTATCCGTTCCCGCAACTCTGGGTGCTTTGCGCTCTGCTCTTCCCTGAGGAATCACTGTGGACCATCTCTGGGATTCCGAACACGGGTGAGCTGGGGGAAGGGGGCGTGGTCAACGAGGCGCGGGGTAACGCCCCCAAAAGCAGTTAACTGGGGGGGCAATCAGCTGTCCACCGACCTAAAGCACCGCTGCCACGCCGCCTGCCCGCCTGCTCTCTCCGCCTTGCCCTGTAGCCTACAGCGTCCCGCCCTATAGAGCCAGGAGAGATATATAGAGAGAGAGACATAGAGAGAGAGAGAGAGAGAGAGAGAGAGAGAGAGAGAGAGAGAGAGAGAGAGAGAGAGAGAGAGGGGGGGGGGGGGGGGGGGGGGGGGGAAGACAGTGTGTGTGTGTGTGTGTGTGTGTGTGTGTGTGTGTGTGTGTGTGTGTTCTCACGGTGTTTATAACGCACCGTAACTTTAGTAAGGGAACAGTGCAGGGTGATGCCATTTTATCTCACGTTTAGCTGTAGATAAGGAAACCTAAACTACTCACGGATCGCTGTGCCACAAAGCTGAATCAAGCCCTTTTGATTTGATGCTATTTTCCCTTATTGCACACAACTACGCCCACGCAAGATTGGTTTATGTTTAAGTCATACGCGGATCTGCTTACATTCAGAGGCGCATTATCGACATCTAACCCAAGTCGCGGGTGTAAAAATAAAGGGGAGATGGAAAGAGATGTGATCTGAGATGTGACATGTCACTGGGTCGCCGCACCTTCTGGGCTGCGGTGCTTGAGTGTTATAGCAGCACAGTAGAACCCATGCTAATTAACAGTGGGCCTGTGTGTGTGTGTGTGTGTGTGTGTGTGTGTGTGTGTGTGTGTGTGTGTGTGTGTGTGTGTGTGTGTGTGTGTGTGAGAGAGAGTGAGAGAGAGAGAGAGAGAGAGAGAGAGAGAGGTTGTGTGTATGTGAACCAAATGTGGAAGAAAGATGCTCGTCTCGCGAGTTTTGTTCAATAATAAGAAATCAGTTTGTTCGCTGAGTTGCATTAACTTCCCACATTTAAATCAATCATGAACTGAAAATAAATCGCTTTATTTTTCTTTCAGGAAAACACGTAATAGGCAAAAAATTAATTCACTGAGATGGGCTATTCATCAAATATTTTGTCTTTGACATTTAAAAGTTTTACAGACTTACGTGTTACAGAGTTACGTGCTTAATATCCATAACATATATCGGCTGCATGTATACGGATTAATACTATATGATATACCACTCATATATTAAAGAGTTAAAATGCCAACAAAAAAATTAACAAATATATAAATATATATATATATAAATATAGAACGAAATACGTGCAAAAACCAATACACACAAATACAAATGACTTGCAATAGCCTATATATATTTCTATTGAGTGAAAATGCTTCAGGCAAAAGCATAAATCTATTGCAATTTATAAATACACATGTTGTTTATAGGTTTAGAGTCAGTTCTGCTTCATGCAAATTATGATTTGGGGCCAATTTTAAATTTGCGATGCAAAAACATCAAACAATCATACTAGTTGAATCCACATCCTCTGTTGTGCGAATGGACAATGGGTTATGACAATTACCTAAACTAAAGGGCATGATCATTCCGGATAACATAGCCTACATATCATACGCTTCACGATAGAAACCAACTCCGTATGTCCTCTTAATCATAGCCTCTTGTTATGTGTTCCCGCTGTTGGCAGATATTCCATGCGAATACACAGATTATGCCACGTTAAAATATTGACAAAACCCAAAACATGTTTTTATTCCAGTCACACCGCAATCCTACAAAATCACAAGACAAGAGAATCAGATGGATGGACAGTGGAGTAAAAAAAAAAAAAAAAAAAAAAAAGATCTCATAAGAATCAAAGTGAGCGCAGAGACACAAACACGGGACACAGCAACATGCGCTCAGAGCGATCCTTCAGCACATTTGTTTCAAAGTGGCCCGCGCGGCGCGCTCCTCCCCGGGACCTGGCTGCCTCGCTCGGCACGCGGGGTCCACACCAGCGGAGTGCCCCAGAGGCCCCCTGGGTGCCGTGTATTTATACACCTCTGAGCAGCAACACCGACACTTAGCCCAAATATCACTCCCTCCCCAGCCAAAAACAGAGATGTCAGTTTGGTGTGTGTGTGTGTGTGTGTGTGTGTGTGTGTGTGTGGGGGGGGGGGGGGGGGGGGGGGGGATCCGCCATGCTGTTAATGCTTTGATTCACACACTACACCACCACATGAGAGGTTCATTATTGTCAACACTTTGTTCCTTATTACACAACAAACGGGAAAATGTGACACAAATTATGTGTTCTCATGTATGTGTGCGTGTGAGTGTGTGTGTGTGTGGTGGTTGCGGTGGGGGAGGTCTGCGTGTTTGTTTAGTGATTTTTAACAGGTGATGTGAAGTATGTATTTGAGTGTGCATATCGAGCAGGGCCAAACATATGGGAATGTTATTGAGGTCTTGTGCGCGCGCACGTGTGTGTGTGTGTGTGTGTGTGTGTGTGTGTGTGTGTGTGTGTGTGTGTGGAACCACCATTAGACAGTTTGGATTAATTGTGATCTGGAAAAGGCTAGTTGTAGGCGGGAAATCTCGGTCCTCTCCATAACCACCAGATGTTCTCGTAAATCAAGAGGTTGGCCTGATGATAATAATTGCCTGATTGAATTGAAGACTCGTAAAAACTGGCATATGCTTATGAGAATGAGCCTTATGTCTAACAATATGCTCTGCACATAAAAGGAGAGAATTAAGAGCTGTCTTGGCATAACCGTCGGCGTAGGCCTAACTGAGAATTTAAACAGGACTTTGTTTAATTCCTATCAAATTCTCTCAATTCACTTTAGAATAATTTATGCGTCCTGGCTCTAGATAGCAGGTTAATATTTTCTGAAGCTATCCAAGGCACACAAAAAAGTAGCGTATAGGCAAAGGCGAGAGAAATGTAATAAAGCCATGAAAGCAGTGTGTAGGCTAAGCTTTAAACAAAGTAAATACAATCCCAATCAAACTAGGCCAACATTCCCAAATTCAATGCTATTTTAATTCTTCGTCGCGAATCATGTACACGGGACGTCTTTTCTAACCGTAACCTCGGTCTCTTGACGTCGTGGGGAGGAACGGAGGGCGCGCTAACGGAAACAGCAGGAGAGTCACTCGGTATAATACTGCCCTCTAGTGCACATTTATAGGCCAAGGCCTAACAGAGCTCTGACCCCTTAAGGCCGACTGGGGCCCACTTGGACCTGCACACATGGTTCAGAATGTCTACAAAATGGAATTACCAAATGCCTGGGTCCAGACTCTGGGTTTTGAGAAACACTGTCCCATAATGAAGGAAAGTATGGCATGAGTGCATTGACACAATCACCATGTAAATATATGAAAAATTACGTTAATAGAATCTAAATAAATCACTGAAATGAAACACATGTATGAATAGCATATAGATTTAAAAAATAAAAAAAAAGTAAAAAAAAATCAAGTGAAGCTAATGGTCAGCTGAAACTATACGACAGTCTGTCAAGCTTTTAAATGGGAAATTAATCCAAATGAGAAGAAGAAACGTGAAGATAGGAACTGAAACATGAGTAAACACGAGTATGAACACAAGTGAATCCTCTCTCTTTCGGACGAAAGGGCAAGTGATGAAAGCAGAACTAAATGGTTTGGGCAGCTCAGGATTTCACCTGAAACTAGAGTTTCATTTGAAACTCTGACTTTCTGAATGGTCACCAGTTATGAGGTAAAACCCCCAATCCAAGTTTCTATCTCATTGTTCTTTTCAGGACATTGGAATTATTCTGAATATTTTATTGCGTTGAATCTTTCAGTTAGTTGTCGTCTGAATAACCACACAATCAAGGGCGTAACTTTGGGTCTACCATTGGGGGGTTAAACTTGCGGCATATTTATTTATTTAATCATTTTCTTGTGTAAAAGATAACATGCTAATTTGCCCTTCCTGTATTGTGTTACTTTTACTGATTTAGGCTACTTAACGTAAATGCAGTTGTTCCTTTTCATCTTTGCGACAGCACGAAGTACAGTAGTGATCTGTTAGAGAAAGCAAGTTGGTAATACCAAGTAGTCGGGGGGGGGGGTGGTAGGCTACATTACAGATGATTAAAACACGATACTATCTTGCTGGAAAATGAAATGAATAAAGAAAACAAACAAGTTATTCATTCAGAATATTTCATATTTTTATTAATCTGAATGATGTTATGATATTGGGGGGGTTATATTAGTGTGATCGGATTTTATTTTTGCGGGGGTCATGACCCCCCTAACCCCCCCGCAAATTACGCCCCTGCACACAATTATTGAATCACTGATATGTTTGGATTAAAACACGATTGCACAAAAAACATTAAAGCAATTTAAATTAGGAATTAAATTAAAAGGAATTAAATTAGTGAGTGGAGAGAAAGCGGACAACAAGCGAGATTCTGAAGCCACACAACCAAAAATATGACGATACTTTTCTCCATCATTAAGAAGAGATTTCACACACAAGTGGTTGACATGCAAAACTGATCCCCTGAAATGAAACGAGCCATCAGCATTCTGAACTCTACAATGCCCCACACAGAGACAGGCACAGTCGACTCAACACCCATATTGTCAAAGGCCCACTTCACTCCACTATTTACACTCAAACAGTAGCTCTCAAATCTCACCGACAGCACCTTGAATGCTGGCTGCTAATCACTGGGAAATGGGAAGTTCATTGTGCACATTATTAAAGCATTGTCAATAACTTCTTAGTCAACATTATAAAAGAATGTCATAAATTCTATAAAGACATAATAAGTGACCATACGTCTGAATTAAAAACAATGAAGGCTAGGCTTGCTTCTTCCTCCTCTTCATTCTGTAATAAAGAGACGCGGTCATGACTTTAATCTTGACAAAATTCTCAAACTCAAAGACGAACGTTAACTCATTTGCATGGCAACTGACCTCATCTTCTCGCTCCAGTCGCTCCACAGAGATGGAGTGAGGGGGTCCCGGACACGCACACACAGGGTGGCATGTTTAGCGACCACAAACTGAAACATGCCTGGAGAGCTGCTTTTCACAATCTTGGACAGAAGGAAGAAGACCCAATGAACAAACAACACAGGACATGACAATCAGAGGAGCCCCGCGGACCTCATCTTCAGAGCGGTGCGGCGACAGCAGCTCAATGGGGTTTCATCGGGGGGTGGGGGGGGGGGGGGGGCTCGGCTGACCTGATTGCTGGAGAGTTCGGCGCAGGGGTTTCCACGCTTGCTGGAGGTACTGACGGCGACTTGGGAGATCAGTGGGAAGAAGGAGTGAGGCTTGGTCCAGGTGACTGGGTATTGCCACTCCACCGTGGTTTTATTGAGCCTCTTGATCTTCACCGTGTCCGGTTTAACTGATAAACAATCGAAATGACAAAGTCAATTAACTCATGGTAGTCGACGGTATCAGCACACGAGAGAAAAGTGAAGTGAATAACACTTCCCTTTTCCTTCTGGCGAGTACAGTATGCGGCGCAGGATGGAGCAGTTGGACCAAATAACCAAACATCCAATTTTGATCGAATACAAAATTACACATTCAATTTGGAATTTTGATCAAAGAAAGGGCAGAGACAGAAAGGACAGCTACACGAACAGATGCAAACACAAAACAAAAGACCCAGATTAATAAACAGAAACACAAACAAACAAACAAACAAACAAACCTGTATAACCCTTGAACATAGCTGTGTTGGTGGCAGAGGGTGTCTCTGTCTCACCTATATCTGTCAAGTAAAGGGCCTGAGAATAGGACTCAAGCAGGTCTGTGTGTCTGTGACGCCTCGGATATTTGCGCGTCCTCACGCGGCCATATAATGGCCGCACCAAACTTCCACATGCGGTATTTTTAAACAATGGACTTGTGTTCATAAGATGCATGTGCTCACACTATTAATGTTCTTTGCCATGGACTGTGTTTTGTGTTAGGTTGAGTTTGTGTGTTTAACCGATGCATACATGACGTTGAATCACACCAAACTTTTCCCCACGCATTCACGTTCATTCATTCATTTCCATTTCATTCACGGCAAAACTCAGTTTTGTTCCGGTAAAATAAGCATTGCTAGGCTACATATATGTACAAGCCTGTACATATTTTATATTATAAGTAAATATGTGTGTTGTACGGAGCTTGGGTATGTTGTGTTTCAAAAATACGACTTTGTCGTTATGGCTGGCGATTTCCTGGTTCTTCAAGGAAGCGCGCTCCAGATACGGGATGCGTATTTACGAATCCTACGCCAAGTCACACCAAGTGACGGGCTGAAATAATAAGTATCCCCCCCCCCCCCCTCCCCCCCCCCCACACACACACACACACACACACACTAGACAGATGAGGCACTATCATCTTGTGTTTCATTTTGTGAGTATTTCAGGTCATGTCTAGTAACACTGGTGAATATAGAGAAGTTTACTCTATTATAGCTCAAGTTACAGGGGGAATACTTATTATTTCGGGCTGAAATAATAATCATCTGTCTAGTGGGGGGGGGGGGGGGGGAGGGGGGGATACTTACTATTTCAGGCAGGACGTCCAGCATGAAATAATAAGTATCCCCCCTCTTACTTGAGCTAGGATAGAGTAAACTTCTCCATATTCACCAGTGTTACTAGACATGACCTGAAATACTCACAAAATAAAACACAAGATGATAGTGCCTCATCTGTCTAGTGTGTGGGGGGGGGGGGGGGGGGGGGGATACTTATTATTTCAGCCCGAAATAATAAGTATCCCCCCTGTAACTTGAGCTATAATAGAGTAAACTTCTCCATATTCACCAGTGTTACTAGACATGACCTAGTAACACTGACAAAAGACCAGCCTTTTATCACCTTTATGGTTTAATGTAGCATACATTTCGAGTCAATGTGATCTTGAATTCACAGCCTAAGTAATCGTCTAGCCTACGTTGGTTAAATACAACTGTCAGATGTAAAACACTGAATAGTATACATTTACGTTAACACATAGTATCATACAGCAGAATAAAAACATTGTTGATAAACCGAAGCGAAGAAGCGTAGCTCCACCTCCCTGAGTGTATGCGCGCTCCCGCGGCCAGGGGATACACAATGTATCGGGGGTAACTACCTTGGCACGACACCGGGACTCTCAAGGAGCAGGCGTACTGCATTGCTTGCTGGTCCCTATAGCTCTGAAAGGGTGGTGTGAAAACCTGCTATAAAGCCTTGCGTTGTTGCATCTAGTCCTTTTTGTTTCCGCTGAATATAGCCATAGCCATTTTGTTTTGTTTATCAAGAATTTTTGTTCATATTATTTCCCTTTTCTTTACGTTGTACTAACGTCTCCAATAATTTTGCACTGGAGGATTCATACTTTTTGGTGATAGAAAATAAAAAATAATCATTTACGGCATTTCTGCCTGACTTCTGCGAATTGCCGAACCCTAAGACCCTCGACAAACTACCTTTTAACAGTGTCTCACCTATATCTGTCAGGTAAAGGGCCCGAGAATAGGACTCCAGCAGGTATGTGTCTCACCTATATCTGTCAGGTAAAGGGCCCGAGAATAGGACTCCTGCAGGTATGTGTCTCACCTATATCTGTCAGGTAAAGGGCCTGAGAATAGGACTCCAGCAGGTCTGTGTGTCTCACCTATATCTGTCAGGTAAAGGGCCCGAGAATAGGACTCCAGCAGGTCTGTGTGTCTCACCTATATCTGTCAGGTAAAGGGCCCGAGAATAGGACTCCTGCAGGTATGTGTCTCACCTATATCTGTCAGGTAAAGGGCCTGAGAATAGGACTCCAGCAGGTCTGTGTGTCTCACCTATATCTGTCAGGTAAAGGGCCCGAGAATAGGACTCCAGCAGGTCTGTGTGTCTCACCTATATCTGTCAGGTAAAGGGCCCAAGAATAAGACTCCAGCAGGTCTGTGTGTCTCACCTATATCTGTCAGGTAAAGGGCCTGAGAATAAGACTCCAGCAGGTCTGTGTGTCTCACCTATATCTGTCAGGTAAAGGGCCTGAGAATAGGACTCCAGCAGGTATGTGTGTCTCACCTATATCTGTCAGGTAAAGGGCCTAAGAATAGGACTCCAGCAGGTCTGTGTGTCTCACCTATGTCTGTCAGGTAAAGGGCCTGAGAATAGGACTCCAGCAGGTCTGTGTGTCTCACCTATATCTGTCAGGTAAAGGGCCCAAGAATAAGACTCCAGCAGGTCTGTGTGTCTCACCTATATCTGTCAGGTAAAGGGCCTGAGAATAAGACTCCAGCAGGTCTGTGTGTCTCACCTATATCTGTCAGGTAAAGGGCCTGAGAATAGGACTCCAGCAGGTATGTGTGTCTCACCTATATCTGTCAGGTAAAGGGCCTAAGAATAGGACTCCAGCAGGTCTGTGTGTCTCACCTATGTCTGTCAGGTAAAGGGCCTGAGAATAGGACTCCAGCAGGTATGTGTGTCTCACCTATATCTGTCAGGTAAAGGGCCTGAGAATAGGACTCCTGCAGGTATGTGTCTCACCTATATCTGTCAGGTACAGGGCCTGAGAATAAGACTCCAGCAGGTATGTGTGTCTCACCTATATCTGTCAGGTAAAGGGCCTGGGAATAGGACTCCAGCAGGTCTGTGTGTCTCACCTATATCTGTCAGGTAAAGGGCCTGAGAATAGGACTCCAGCAGGTCTGTGTGTCTCACCTATATCTGTCAGGTAAAGGGCCTGAGAATAGGACTCCAGCAGGTCTGTGTGTCTCACCTATATCTGTCAGGTAAAGGGCCTGAGAATAGGACTCCAGCAGGTCTGTGTGTCTCACCTATATCTGTTAGGTAAAGGGCCTGAGAATAGGACTCCAGCAGGTGGTGCTGGGTGCGGACATACACGTTGACCTCCAGCAGCTTGGTCTCCTCCAGTGGAGGGCAGGTCTCTCGGCAGGAGATCCCAGTTCCACTGGAGTCCAGGTCACAGTGGATGGCGCCCTCGCCGGAGCTGCAGGTCCAACTCTGGCCGGGGGCAGCCAAGGTGTCCTCCACACTGAGACCAACACTGGACCAACACATGAAAATGACTTTTTGGGTTGCTTGTTTGTTGCAATCAAATCCTCCATCACATCGTTTGCAAAAGTCAAGTCAAGTCAACTTGACTTGACTTGACTTGACTACTGGAAAATAAGCAATTCAGTTTACCGTTCAGCCTTGACCAAAACGACTGTCCTTATGCGGGTGTATGTATAGCTCCAAGAGCATTGGAAGCTTCCATTGTAATTCTGAGCAGTGCACTTCAGCTCACCTTAGAAGGACAGATGGATAAAAATGTAGTATTAATATCTAGATCTGACAGGTACAGCTACATAATAACACATTTCAGGAAACATTTAAAGAAAGATAAAGACATTAGGCCTATATGATCTTAAAGAGCGCACCTTGGTGAGTTTGCATTAGCTTGTTGGCGGCATCCTTTCGGTGAAGCAACACCAGCGTGTGGTTGAGCAGTCCATCCTCACTGTAACAGGTGTAGTTACCCCCGCCAAAACTTTCCTCCAGTTGCACAAGGAACGTGTTCCCCCTTTTGTCCGTGTCCTCTCCGTTAATCTTCCAAAGGATGTGCTGATCCAGAACACCTCTCCTCTCCATCGATTCCAAACAACGCAACGGATACTGTCCCTGCTGTCCATCTACATCCAAAACTAACACTGGGGAAAACGCACACATTATAGGCTATTGTCTTGGCTCAGAGCAATGCAGTCGCTCTGAAACGATGTACTTTTGTTGTTGCTTTTTTTAACACCGAAGGATAGAGATCAACAAATAAATAAACACCGAATACCGAAGACATACCGTTTGGCAAGAGAGTCCAGTGGTGTTTAGGATTTTCCCCATTGACAGGTACAAATACTAAGAAGATGATCAACAACTTGATCTCAATGCAAGACATCTCAAACAATCAAGACAGGCAGCAAATAGACGTTTAAATGTTGCCTTCAGGGTTAAGCATTAACATTCCCTATCCTCCTGGAGACAAACTCCGTGCCGAACCGAGCCACACAACGATCAAACTTTTTGAGCGACGCGAAATGAGTTGGCTGTTTAAGACGCAGCACAAAGTGACGTCCGGTCAACGGGTCGAACGGCGTTGACACTCCTCAGTAATGTAGGCTTCAATCCATAGCTACACAGAAACTGAAACCCACCCACCCACCCACCGAAACACATGTCACTGATGTGACACCCATGACCGGGTAATTCTCTTTTGCTCTTTTTTTTCATTTGGATTAAGAAAACTCCAGGTAAAGAGAATCGATGGCATGCAACAGCAGCAACAACAAACCGCATTAAAGGTTTCGCGTTGGAGGGGATCGGGACGTATTCCCGTGGGGAAATTAAACTTCCACACGCGAAATGGGCAATCCCTTCCCTTCAGAGTTCTACGATTTATCATGGCAAAGTGTGAATACCTGCCATCTGTTGATGTTAATATGGTCAAGTCGTACACAATTGCCATGCGTGTGATGGTCAGGCCGGTAGCACGTCGGACGTCACAATGGAGAAGACGCCAATGTAAGAACGAAGACCGAGCCCCTTATAGAATACGAAGAATTAAGCTCTTTGTGTATCTAACTCGGGAACCACTCGGCCAGCATGAAACTTAAAAAGGACTCGATCTTGTCTCGTTTGGATTTTGACACCGCGTACTGCGTGTTCTCCGTGCGCAATGCCCACATGTTGGCTGCTTATTTCAGACTGTTGGATTGCCACAACAACAACACACTTAATGGTAGGTATTTCACACCCTACATTTCACGGGGTCATTTGGGCACGCACCGCACGTCCTTCTGAGTTAGGTGGAGACGGCGGTGGTGCAGGACGATGACGCGTCAGTCCAGAATGAACTTCTACACGACTATACGCCCGAGACCAGAGGAGTCGACACTTCGACAACTCCAACACACGTACCGTTATGATGCCACATCGTCTTGATCTATCGATCCAAAGATATCCAGTTCTGCAACTTCATGTGCCATGTGACTGACCTGCGGAGAGACGAGGCGTTGAACACGTTCCAGATGCTGGACTGGGACGCCAGCGGAGAAATTGATTTTGATCAGTTCTACCTGATCGTGTGTATTCTGCTCTGCAACGAGGTAACCCCCGCCACCATCGAGGTTAAACTCGGTCGAGGCGTACTTTAGGTTATTTTAAAAATCAGATGTTTAAACTTTGAATGGAAACATTTTCAAATGTCCCGGGGTCGATTGCGCTTCACGTGATCAATTACGACTTCCGCAATAGACCGTTGCCTGACAGACCGTCGCCCAGCTCGCTGGCTCCTTACATGGAGACAGGAGACAGAGACAGTGCATGTCTTTGTGCCTTAATCGATGCAAAAAAAAAAAACCAAACAAACATTGAAAAGAAACACGAATGCCACACCTCATTATTCTGGCGTGTCGACCTTCCTGACCCTTTGGTGCCGGGTCTCCACAGGCAGGCGTCCTCCTTGTAACCATGTCATCCTGTTCAGTTCCACGTGGAGAAGACCTTCATCTTCCGCCACTCCTGGCAAGTGTTCAAGCTTCTGGACACGGATGGCAGCGGGGAGATCAGCTCTGCCGAGTTCCAGTCCTCGGGGTTCCTCTTCAACCTCACCAAGCAGGCCGTGACGGAGCTCTTTGACGAGTTTGATGTCTCCAGAGACGCGGTATATATTGGCCGCGGTGTGCATCCAGGGGCAGTGCTGGCGCCTTAATGCACGGGCTTACCTGGGCTTCAGCCCGGGGCGTCGGCCAATCAGGGGCCTCTTGAAAAATATATATATTTTAAAAAAAGATGATAAACGTCCGTATTCGCGGTGTCATTACTCTGCTCTGCAGCGGCATGTAATAGCGCTAACAAAAATAAATTCAAATCTATTTTGTTTTAACCGAGATACAATATATGCAAGCTATATATGGTTCAATTATGCAGGTTGGTGTGAGCTATTTGACTATATCGCTGTTGAGAAATTGATTGTGCGATTGGCGGGCAGGGGGGGGGGGGGGGGGCACGGCCACCATTGGTCAGATGGATGGCCACCCCGCTGACTAATAAGACATTATTCGTGTCCATGAGTAAAGTTTATTCAATCCATTCTTTATGGCCTGACGCTGCTCTGAGTGTCGCGGTGCATGAGTTTTAAAATAGACATTTTTGATCCGGTGAGGATGAGTCAACACGCAACAGCGCCAACACTGGTTCAGAGGGGCCCACTTCCCGCCCCGCCCCCCAGGTGTCAGGTGCCAGGTGTTTACAAATGCACGCTTGCTTGTGAGTCTCTGCCGTTTGTCCCTGCAGAACCTCAGCTACGACGAGTTCAGGACGTTCACCATGGCCTGCATCGACATGCAGCAGCAGGAGGTCAGAGACCAATCCCAAGTAGGAGCCGTCGCCACTCTGTGTTTGTCAAACGTGTCTCCTGCACTTGTGTTTATGTATGGCGTTAATTCAGTACATGTCCCTGGACCGTTGGATCTTTTATATATATATATATATATATATATATATATATATATATATATATATATATATATATATATATATATATATATATAGATATATATAGATATATATTTTCCATTGTATATAGATTTTTTACATTTATTTTTTTCTTGTATCTCTTTTTCTTGTTTCTGTGTCAAACTGTTTCTATCTGTCTGCATCTGAACTGCTGTAACTGTAAATGTACCCATTTGCGGAACAGATAAACGGTTTTCTCATTTATATCTCTGTATTTCTCGGTCTCTCTCTCTCTCTCTCTGTCTCTGTATTTCTTGGTCTCTCTCTCTCTCTCTCTGTCTCTGTATTTCTCGGTCTCTCTCTCTCTGTCTCTGTATTTCTCGGTCTCTCTCTCTCTCTCTCTCTCTCTCTGTATTTCTCGGTTTCTCTCTCGCCCTCTCTTTGCCCGCCTGTGCGCCACTTTCACTTTCCCTATGTATGTGTGTGCATGTGCTTACTGTACTCCCTCCTCTCCTTCCCCCGATGGGACATAAGGCCGCATATTCAGCAGGCTCACTCACACTGTGTTCACACTATGAGATGGTCTCCCTCTCGCTGGGCTTTACCTCCAGGGTGTGGACGAGGAATCTTCTCATGACCTGGCGGCGTTGGTGGTGGAGCCATAGCTCAGACGGCCTTCATTCAAACCAAAGGAGACCCTGGCAAAACATAAACAGTCTGCTGCAACAACGTCTCCCTGTTTTGTGGATGTCGGAACCTACTGACTCAACTCTCTGTACTGACTCAGTCCTACCATACAATAAAAAACAGACAGACAGACAGACAGACATACTTTATTGATCCCTGAGGGAAATTGCCTTCGTAACAATACTCCAGGAGAAAAAGAGGACACTCTACGTATAGTAGAGTGTAAGAAAATATAAATATATAAAGCAAACCTATGTAAAATATAAAACCTATGTAGAAAATATAAACCTATGTAAAAATAAAAATATAAATCTATGTACAAATATAAACCTATGTAATAAAATATATAAAAATGTACATAAAGAAATGAAATGAAATTATAATATACATAAATGTACATACATCCAGGCATACGCTGCGAGGTAATAGCATACACAAGGATGTAGCATGTCAGATCTTTGTAAAACCAGTTGTGCAGAGAGATGACCAGATGACCAGTTATGTAGTAAATGACAGTTATGTAGTGAAATGACCAGTTATGTATTGATATTACAGTGAAATGAAATTACAGTCATGTAATAAGAATGAACAACCTGAAAAAGGGGGTAATTTATCCGACGCTTTTGTCCAAAGCGACTTGTAATCAGTACATTTTGTGGGGTTCGACATGTGGACGGTTGGGATCAAGGGGATCGAACCGCCGACCTTACGGTTAGCAGACGACCCGCTCTGTCCACCCGCTCTACACACTGAGCTATTGCCGCCCAAGTGCTAGTAAGAGTAAGAGGATCGAAATTACGCTTCTCCAAATTCCAAATGTGCAATTATTGTGACAGACAACATATTACAACATATAACATAACAAATAACATAATAGTGCAATAACAACAGCCATCCAACCTATTTGTTACACAAATGGATCCCTTAGTATTATTTACATACAAGAATCAGAGACCTGCAGCCTTAACGTCCGCTGGCAACACTTTACATTAAGGGCATATTAATTAACATTAATGAACGCAGTTATAAGCGTGATCATATAGCATGAGCGTAGTGTCATGGTCTGTGTCTGTGTCGTCTGGTTGTCATGTTTTGGTTGGTTCCCTCTGTGATTCCCCTGTGTACTGTTCACCCTGTGCTTCCCCTGTGTCCTGTTCACCCTCTCTGTGTTTTCCCTCCTTTGTGGATTGCCCCATAGTGTTCACCTTCCCTCAACTGTCTTTCATTTGTAATTAGTTCTTCGTGTATTTGAGTCCTGTCTTCTTTTGAGTCCTTGTACGAGTCTCGTCGTTTATGTTAGTCATCGTTCGCCTGTTCCTGTTACTCTGTCCATACCTGTCTTTGTAAGTACAAATAAATAAGTCATAGCTACTTGTGTCTGTGACTACTCTCTGCGTCCTCCTCAGAACAGGCCAACCGAGGCCAACCCGTTCTGGGGGACCGCGGCCTGCGGTCTGCGAGACGGGCCAGCAAGTCCGCAGCTCCGCTGCCCAGCTGGGCCCCTGCTACAGACACCGGGGGGGAGATGATAACCCTGTTTGAGTGGTTGTCACGGCAGGTTGTCCATCCCCACTACCTCCATGAGCCACAGCAACCTCCTGTCTCCAACGCTGGGCCGCAGTAACCTCCTGTCTCCACCGCTGGGCCACAGCAACCTCCTATCCCTGCTGGGCCGCAGCAACCTCCTGTCTCCACCGCTGGGCCACAGCAGCCTCCTATCCCCGGTGGGCCACAGCAGCCTCCTATCCCCGGTGGGCACCCGGAGTCTGTCCCACACGGAATCTGTCGCATCCCTGGAGTCTCCGCCCCCGCAGTCTGTTGCATCCCCGGAGTCTCTTCCCCCCGGAGTCTCCGCCCC
>JAXIVH010000339.1:86042-93542 GCA_036785325.1 Urophycis tenuis | reverse complement strand
TCTTACTTTGATGCATCCTTCAGGGTTCATCTGGGAACACCAGACAGAGGGTCTCCAAGAATAATCTATCACTGTTGGTTTCCATGTCATTACGTTCACATCAATGGCCAAAGAAGCAGAACCTCCTAACACACTTTTCTGCGAAAACCAAAAGAATGTGTTGCTTTCTTGCAGAATGCCATTATCTAAGGATACCCAATACAATGCACAGTTGTTGGACGACGATAAAATATTATGTTTCAACAATACCAACATGGTGTTGGTGCCTGGCAAAGTGCAGATAGGATGTTTTTTTTCCCCCACTTCGCTGGATCTCTTTGCAGAGAGAGGGTTTTGCTCTACGGGCATCGGCATGCCAAATCTTATGCGGCGGAATTGAAAATGAAAGATCTGATTTGACTGTGCTCAGGAAATGTGCACCTATACTTCCCTTCACATTTCTCTGTATAAAAAAAATACTGATTATCACACATCAGCCTGCATTTCTACACTTAGGGACATTGTTATTTATCTTTTATTTCAAAGCAAAGCTTCTCGTATATATGTCATCAGTGAGCTGGTGGGAGCGAGCTGTTATGCTAGGGATGCATTCAGGTGGACTTTGGACCTTTTTGGGGGATCATACCTAGAACAGTTTGGGACAATCTGCGACCACCAGCCTATATCTTACAGTTAGTTATACAGCGTAGGCCAAGTTATTCACAAATGATTGAGCACGTTATGCGGTCGCCTTGATCAACTCCTTTAAAGGTTGTGGGTTGAACCCCGATAAAAGTGCTATCTATGCCTGTATAGATGTACCTCGTTAAGCCATACCTGTTACTTAATCACATGTTTCTAAAAGGAAAGATGCTTTGGGCAAAAGTGTCTGCAAAATGAGTAATTAGTAGCTATTTTGCTAAATAGTAGTTAGTTCGCCGGGCAAAAATACACACTATGTTATTAATGGAAAAGCTTAGTAAGGTAAATAAAAGGATAGTGCCTGGACATCAAAGTAAGTGGCAAAGAAAAAGAGTTGGAAAGTAACTTTAGGGAGTAGAAGTTATCATCTGCTCCAGTGTCTCATGATGCCTCTAATATATACTCCTGGAAGAGAGACTCTCTGTCTCTCTTGCTCTCTCGCTCTCTCGCTCTCTCTTTCGCTCACTGTTTATCACCGTCTCCCAGAGGAACCTGATCACTGGAGGGAGGACTGTGGGAGTGCTTGCCTATGAGTATGTGTTCATCTGAGTGTGTTTGTATGCATGCATGCTTATCTGAGAGGCTGTATGTGTGTGTGTGTGTGTGTGTGTGTGTGTGTGTGTGTGTGTGTGCGTGTGCGTGTGTGCGTGTGTGCGTGCGTGCGTGTGTGTGTGTGTGTGTGCGTGGGTGTGTGCACCCTTCTGGAGGGGTATCCTATATGACATTATGCAGAGTACAAAGTTTGCAAAAAAGACCAGGAAAGTTGTCAAAATGAAAACTGTGGCATAATATTAATGATGTGTTGAATGAATGAATCTGGCTGAATGAATGAACGGATGAGCTTCTACACTTCTGACTGATGAAAACGAGAGATCAGTGACAGGAGAACAAATGATAATTGCATGTAATTGATCGTAATTCTCTGGTATGGAATGTTTGAGACATAAATTGTTTGTATTGTTTTGGGACGATTAAGAGGCTCAGGGTACTTATGAAGCGTGGTTAATGGGAGAGAGGATGGGGAGAGAGGGACAGGGCAGACATATTGTCTTGTTTGAAAGAGTAGGACAGGAGAGCTGGCACTGGATGGACACACACATGCACATGCACACAGACACACACACACACACACACACACACACACACACACACACACACACACACACACACATGGGGGGTGGTATGGGGCGGTAGTAGCTCAGTGGATAGAGTGGGTCGTCCACTAACCGAAGGGTCGGCGGTTCGATCGCCTTAATCTCCCTCCTGCAATTGTCCACATGTCGAACCCCACAAATGCACTGATTGTAAGTCGCTTTGGACAAAAGCATCTGCTCAATGCCCCTTTACCCTTCACATACATACATACATTCATATATACATCAATGGGTGGACAGACAGACAGATAGGCAGACTTGGCCCATGCAGTAAATAGCCCCATTAATACCTGGCAGCTGTGCATGTGTGTGTGTGTCTGTGCACTGTGTGTGAACTTAACATCAAACAGGACAAATCAACGGAGACGCAAATATCCTCTCCCCCTATAATTGTCATGCCCCCCTGCCAGCCTCTCCTCCGCTCTGCTCGTAAAGTGGATGTCGTCTGAGAAAGTGAAATGGCTGCTTTCAACTCTGCCTCACTCTCCTGCACGACTCTAACGCACACACACACACACACACACACACACACACGGTGGCCCCGGTGCACCTAGTCACAGGCCCTGTGAACTCTCTCTTTTTTTTCCCCTTTCCTTTCTATTAATGAGCCTCTTCCTGTTGTGATATCCTCTCAGCAACATGGGGCGGGGCCCGAGTCTCTCCCTGTCCAGCCGCCCTGGCAGCTCGCCCGTGGGCCCACTTCACTGGAAACCGGAGGGGAGGGGTAGGGGTAGGGGAGGAGGAGGGGAGGGGGTAGGGGAGGAGGAGGGGAGGCGTGAGAGACAGGGCTGTGATCCGGCGACCCAGTGGCAGCCAAGTGACCCACACCTTACAGCGTCGATGACATCAGCAACCCCCCGAATGTATGCCGGGCGGCGATGGCGATTGTGTAGCGTTGCGTAACGTCAGGTTCATGAAAGTGAAGGAGCGTTTGTTTGTTTTTTTACACAGCGGCCCTGTAGATGGGTCGACTACATTGTTTGCCGGTGGATAAGAAGGTTATCACAACCGGCGCTGACAATCGTCTCACACACACACACGCACGCACACGCACGCACACACACACACACACACACGCAGAAAATTATCAGAAGGAGGCAATAAAAAACCACAATGAGCCCAGTGTCTGCTCCCAGATGTCTTGATTAAAGTTAGCCCTTCATATCTGAGCTGCATCGGTGGGGGGGGGGAGACATTTCAGATCAAAGAGGGGGAGTTGTGTGGTTCGGGCGTGGTGGCGTGCAAACAGACAAACCGGGGGGAAAAAAAAAACGAGAAACATAATCTAGCCTAATGGACTATTCCAGTGGCAGCGGTTACACTTCCCGCTATCTGCGTTGTGGAGATAGTGGGACCCGTATACACCTATGATGCCGTGCCAGCGGAATGGAAAATATTCTCCGCGGCAGACGCTGGGTAATGCTGTGGCCATGCCCCGGGGCATTGTTTGTTCCCGCCTGCTTGATGGATGGACGGAGCGGGTGTTGTGCCAAGGAATGACTGGTCAGGAGAGCCATCAGGGGGCCGCTCTGCAGGGAGAGAGAGGATGTCCGAGTCTCAGCTGTCGGCGGTTTTGCGGCCAGTCGTTTGTGGAAGTGTTTGTCTTCGAAGGACAGACATTGATTTAAGAAGGACATATATATATATATATATATATATATATATATATATATACAGTATATACTCTCGCTTTGAAGCATTTTGATACGGTGCAAACCTACACTGAGTAAACAAAACATGCCAACAAGTTGTTGTCACAGTATCCGGTCATTTAAAAAAAAAAAAAGGGAAAGGGAATATTAAATGTGTTTACAGATTTTATTGCCAATCCAGCTCGGAGTTATCTACAATCAGCCCACAAGTCATACCCGGCAACCAGACCCTTCCAGGCCATTCCTCCCATTAAGCCTCCCATGTCGTAAGCCTCCTATGACGACCCTTCCTTAGTGTTCTTGTAGGAGGCACACATTGTTCTTTGTGGTTAAGCCATCTGCAAATATTGTGGGCGTGTCCAACTGACACATTGCCCAAATGATCACTGCTCTCCAATCTAAATTAGTTTGTGATGATGTGGAGTTCAGGCTTCAAGAGAGGTCTGCAAAAAACAAGCTCAAATCCTCATTTCAGCAGTGTTGAGCAAAATAAGATATGTATGTATATCAATATGCACATGCATATGTATATGTATATCAATATGCACATGCATATGTATATGCATATCACTATGCACATGCATATGTATATGTATATCAATATGCACAGATAGGCCTGTGGCATGCTCCCATACTCGAGTGAGAAGCACCCCAATACTTACCTTTGATCACACTTTACTCAGTCTTTGCTTCATGGGTAAGACGCAGACGAGGCTTGGTGGACTTGTAATGTCTATTGACGTCTGCTTTGTTTTTCAAGTGTTGTAAAATTGGACCTTACCTTGTTTTTACATGTTGGATCCCTGTTGCCAGGGTAACGGCTTTCAGGGAGCAACAGGGCACCGATCGGAGTTAGGGAGACGGAGAGAGAGATGGAGAGAGAGAGAGAGAGGGGGGGGGGAGAAAGAGAGAGAGGGAGTGAGAGATAGGGAGAGAGAGAGAGAGGGGGATAGGTACTTTCAAGAGTACATCTGACACCAATGGGACTATACTTTTGGGTCAAACTACAGTGGACATAATATTATTTGCGTCATTGTTTAAACAAACAGATCCAATCAACTTATACTGAATTGATATAAAGCTCCAATATTGATTGTATGAAAAATATTGCTTCTATTTTAGACTTATTGTATATTATACAATACAACATTAATAAATCCATTATGATATATAAAACATGCCATTCATTTTACTTCATTAAATAATATAGGTAATTAGTGGCAATGTGGCACTTCATCAAAGATGTGCTCTATTCATTTGTATTTATTTATTTCTTAGGTTTAAGCAGTTTACCTGAAAGTATCAGGTTAAAGGCTGATCTAGTTTATGTGGAATGAATTAAAATAATTTATTGTCATTTCTACCAAGAATCTAATTTTCAGTCTCATGAGATTCATGGCGGGTAAGAGTCGCCCCCCTTCGCCCTACAATAATGGAACATTCCTCACAAGGAAGCTCTTGGGACTGTACCACTCACCCGAGTGTTCTGAGGTGTGCCATAAATGTCACCATTTATATTCAGGTGAGAAAACCGGCAAAAGCGAATAATTCATTCCATTTATTTTTCATAAACAACGCGTCACATGTGGGCCTGGACCGGAATGATTTCATGATATCATGATATCTTCCTGCGGTCTGGAACACCGCAGGAAGTGATTGCAGGGCCTTGCTAAAGCATCTTCCTCCCCACTAGATTAATTCATTTAAAAAGCTGCATAATTTAAAAGGTAAAATCTCAGGGAAGAAGTGGATTTGGCAGAAAGGAGACGCATGATTTGCTGCTCAATGGGACTCATGAGAAACGACAGAAGAGGGCTTCCTAAAATACTAGACTGGCAATTGCCCTCTCAGGTTTGGATCATTCTGACACACATGTCATGCACGCCTAATGACTTCAGCAGGTGACTCTTAGGCAGCGGAGGACATTAGGAGATGGAGATTATTGCTTGGCTAGACTCCACTGTAGTAAAAGTGCGTAACTGTAGTAGTAGAGTTTATGTTACTTTCTTGTAGGCAAGATTCTGTGTCAGCATAATACCAAACTGCTTCCTTTCTCACGGTCTGCTAAGGACACACATCTCAAATACATGGATACCCTATTACATTTACATTTACATTTAGGGCATTTAATAGATGCTGTTATCCAAAGCGCCTTACAAGAAGTACATTTGTCAAAAGAAGGTGAAACAGTTCATTGCTGTTAATACAGTAAGCAAGTCACCAGAACAAGTTTCAAGCACTGTATGTGCTAGGTTAACCATTGCTAGTATATAACATCTCTGGCTAAGTGCCAAGTCACAAAGAGCAATTATAAAGTGCCAAGACGTACAACATACAAGAGAATGAGGGTAGGGTGTTTTTTTTTTGGGGGGGGGGGGATGTTAATCTACAGTATATATATAAATATATTCAACATTCGTTCAATTCTTGCTCACAGCAATAATAGTTATATGTAATAAAATAACCATTGTTATGTTATAAAGGTTGTAATTAGCCAAGACTCATGCAGGTTGTATACATTTCTGTGATGATTGTATATGACGGATTGTTTGAACACAGTCAAAACACTTTCAATGTTGTAAACCTGCACTGCAGTTGTAGTATTCGTAGTGGTATTCTTGGTAGTGTTCGTCATCATCATCGAGTCATCATTTGGCCCCCTTTGATATGGTAAGTTCTGAATACTCTAACCTGAGTGAGTGTGAGGAGGACTGCCGAAATCAAACACGCGCATTTTTCAAAAACAGTCATTTGTCTCCCACTGAATAGTCCCAATATTTGCGCTGCGCCAAAACAGCCCATGACACATTGAACGGCGTGATAGGTCACGTGACTAACGAGACACACCGCACCGCCACACAAGGCCACAAGGAGCCCCATCAGATAGCAGCTGTTCAGAGCAGGCTGGAGGCCCCTCCTTCACATCCATCACTTTAAGTGCAAGGTAATAAAAAGGAGAAAGCGCTCCATTATCACCTTCTCCATCTACCTCATGGGCTACACTTTCAATATCCCTCCTGTTCAAACATTTTTGGGAGGTTTGGTGTCTCAGAGTTCACTCCAGCTGTGTTTATGCTACTAATTCTTCCCCCTCTAGACCATTCTGTTGAGCACGGATAATCTACAGCCCTGCATGTTTAAGATGTGCTGAGACTCCGTATGGCCACATATGGGAGTTGTTCCTCTACACTGTTATATTGTGTTGAGTCCATTCCATTGAACTGAGCTGGAACACAGGACAATGTACCATACTAGTAGTGCCAGAGGCCTCGTTGACTTGGTTTTGACATAATAGCGTGCCCTGGCTCCAACCAGTGACTACCGCCACTATCACATGTACTACATCATCCATTAAATACAGCTGTGTCTTTGTATGAGAAAAAACGAAAAACAAGACACATCATAAGGCAAAGCCTGCCTTCTTGAAAAGCTTAGTTTTGCGACCCTTTTCATAACTTGGGCACATACTTGTTTAAAGGTCATATACCCTACTTCAGGACATTGTACACTGTTTCTGAAGCTGCATTGACATGCAATCTCACAGGCACTGACTTGTTTATGGACATTGAGAAACTTTACTTTTGGCAATTTTAAACCGCTTTTATGCCTATACACAAGTATGCTATTGTGATTTACTGTCTGTATCTTCTGACTTTTGAGTGGCATGCCAACTTTCACACAAATCAAGTTTGTCACTAAAATATGCAGGTATGCTTACTTACAGGAAATAATCAGGATGTCCTTCCAGACATCCTGATAAACCAGCAGAAACTACCTGTCGTGTGTGCTTTGCCTGACCAATCACATTTGCCCATGCAAAATCTTAAGAGAGAGAGAGAGAGAGAGAGAGAGAAAGAGAGAGAGAGAGAGAGAGAGAGAGAGAGAGAGAGAGAGAGAGAGAGAGAGAGAGAGAGAGAGAGAGAGAGAGAGAGAGAGAGAGAGAGAGAGAGAGCGATGTCAGTCAGATGCAGAGATGTCAGTGGAGATAGTGACCAATGCACCCTGAGATGATT
>JAXIVH010000339.1:58542-81042 GCA_036785325.1 Urophycis tenuis | reverse complement strand
AAAGGCACACACACACACGCACACACACACACACACACACACACACACACACACACACACACACACACACACACACACACCTTCTGAAAATCGTGTCTTTAACAGACGGACACAGACGAGCAGAGGGGCATGCAGACAGATAAATGGTTCCGCAGACAGGAGGGAGAGATGTCAGACACATACACGCAGACAGATTTAACGGTCGCCACTGTCCAATGTGTCGTCTGCTCCGCCAGAGAGTGGGAGGGTATGGGGGGAGGTGTCCGTTGAAGTGAACCCGGGTCAAGTTCAATTTTGCAAACCTTAAAGCTGCCATCAGTCAGTGTCTCTCTCTCTCTCTCTCTCTCTCTCTCTCTCTCTCTCTCTCTCTCTCTCTCTCTCTCTCTCTCTCTCTCTCTCTCTCTCTCTCACGGTGCTCATTGTGGACCGGGAGGACGCCGCTTCCACTTCCAAGTCTTCTCTTCTGTGTCCAAGGGGGACCTTTGAGCCTGACCTACCAAAGAGAGCCAAGCAGTACTCACAAGAAGTCCTCCCCCCCACATCAAATGTAAACAAAGAGGCTAGCATGGAGGACGGTCTAATTAACCATCAGGGTGTTTGACGACTCCCAGTCAGCGGGCTCCGCGGTCGAACCCCGGGTGGCCACAGTGACTTGAGAAGACGCACGTGAGCAGCCTCATGATCCGATCTGACGCCACAAGCCACAAAGCACCACAGTATCAAGTTGTGTGCAGACTTCACTTCACTTCACTGCGTCCGCGTCATGAGTCAATGATATCGCGGTCATGTGATTGCACTGCTGGAATAAACCAAAAACACCTCAATTTGCAGTGGTTTTGAACTGGCGGAGAGCCGGAGAGCCCAACAAGACAACAACACCATGTGACTCACGAACCGTGGCGGTTTGACTAGCTAGTCCGGACATGTTGCGTGAAACACTTTTGTCTCAGTGAAACACTTTTGCTATTGTTTGATGTAATTTATGTGACGTTGTGTCTGTGTTGTGTTTCAATGTCTGAACTTGCGTTGCGTGGATGTTATCTTGTTATTTTTGTTTTTTGTGTATTGCATGTGTTTTCTTAAGCTGCCAGAATGAGTGAAGCCAGATGGGTTGTGCAGACAGGCCAGTTAAAGGTCATCCCATCAGATGTCGTTGGTTAGTATCTGGATTAATTATCATGTCTCTGATGAAGCTGTATTGATCGCTTGCCAATAGGCATTATAGTGTTAGTATTCGCCCATTGCACTTCTGTATCTTATCTTATCATGTCTCTGTATCCATGTTATGGTTATGGCTGGTCATATTTAGGCCTTACTGGGGGTGAGTGTATGTCGTTTGTAGGTATTTGTATATTGATTGTAGTATAGTATAGTATAGTATAGTATAGTATAGTATATGATTGTGGTATATAGCCTGTGATATTCACAGGGAAGGAGGGTCTAGCCATCATTGGGTAGTCATTGAGCCAGATGCCACTGCCTCCTACCACCTGGCTGACTGAAAAGCTTTGGTCTTTGCTTTTCAGTCAACGGCACACAATACTTCAGAAGACACTGGTGTGTTTGTGTTGTCTGCTGCTGTGGTACAACGGGAGTGTTAGTGCCGCGGTGCTATGGTAGTGTATGGTAGTGTTAGCACCGTGTTAGCACGGTGGTTTGTACTGTGACAGCAGCGAAGTACGATGGACACTCCTCTGGTATCTCGCTTCTTCCTGCAGGGTGTTGAAGAGTCCTGTCATGGTACAGTCCAATTTTTTTCCTGCCTGTCCTAGCATCCATTGCCATGACAATGGTTACTACCACGTTATTGTGTATTTGTGTGTGCGTGCGTGTGTGTGTCTGTGTGTGTGTGTGTGTGTGTGTGTGTGTGTGTGTGTGTGTGTGTGGAAGTTTTAGTCACGGCATGGGGAAGTGCTGTAGACATGGTCCATTTACCATACACACATGTTGAAATCCTGTTTCCCTTTCAGTCTCGGGCATAAACAAGAGGAACATGTTTGCACGCTTCCTGCCTGTTTGGACCGCGCCGTGTCTACATGCCTCCCTTGGTAGTGTCATGTTGGACAGCCACTCCTGCTGCAGTCAGACCACTACATCATGCAGATAAATACAGGATGTTATCACTTATTCATCTATCTGGCTTGGGTTTTATGCTATTTTATAGGCTCGTTCATTCATTATGGAAATGCTTCTACCTAAAGCCACAGTGTTCTTTTTCCAGTGTTGTTAAGGCGTCTTGCACAAGGGACAAACATGGGGTTTGGAGCCCAGAACTGTTGGGCTAGGAGTGAAATGCAAACACTGTGCTTTATCATTCTGTGCAGCACCCCTTCACAAGTCACTGTCTGTTAGTTACACAACACAATCAGTAGTGGTCGAAACACGATCGTGTTTAAACAGGTGCCAAGGCATTATTTTTCAGCCATCTACACGGTGCCCTGTTTCCTCAAAATGTAGATTCTGTCATTCTATCTGAGGGAGGCAGGAAAAGACAGAAGACACAAAATGCAAATGAGTGACCGTGAGTCAAAACAGGTAACAAAGCACGATGCGAGGTCACATGAAAATGCGGTTGCAAATGTGTGTATATGACTTGAAGAGGGAGCTGTTTCATAGCAACCCCGCTAGCCTGGATCCACGGCTACATGACTCATCCTAATTATGGATAAATATCTCAGAATGAGCCCCCCTCTCTCTGAAGGCGTGTGGATATCAATGGTTAGCATGCTGCTACAGGTCCTGAAAACCTGAGGCTTTTGGTTTTGTTTCAGTTAAGCAGATAAGGACAGCTATTAGCAATATAGAGTTCTGTGATATACAGTATATATATATATATATATATATATATATAATGGATTCTGGATATTTCCAACAGTATTTCTATCATCCTTGGCAATCCGTATGTAAACCCCAATTTTCTTGGCTTTCACTAAGATAACTATTCATCCAAACTTCACTTTTCCAGTTAATGACTGCTCAAACAAATGGTTCTTCGATATGTCACTGAGGAAGATCAGAGCCAGAACAAATCAAGATTTATGTTGCATGTTGAACTTGATTTTGTTTTGTGATCGGGACACGATGCTATGCTATGGATAATGTCTGCTTTTTAGTTGAATACCTTAATCTATATTGTACATTCCAATGTTTCGCCATTGAATGCACCCCTGTTTCTTTGCTCTCTACCTCGCTATGCCTGATTGACCAGTTGGCTAGAAATCCATAAAATGCTGCATCTCAAGTCTGTTCTGGTCTTCAGCGGATACTGGTGGATCCTTCAAGGGAGGCGTAAGAATAGTACAACAGTTGCCAAACAGGCAAATATATAATTGTAGCCGTAGAAGACTTTATATGAAAGGTATACAGGCATTTAGCAGACACTTCTGTCCAAAGCGACTTACAGTCAGTACATTTGTGGGGTTCGACATGTCAGTTGGAGGAGCGGGATCAAAGGGATCGAACCGCAGACCCAACGGTTAGTGGACGACCCACTCTGTCCACCCGCTCTATCCACTGAGCTACTGGCGCCCCACTTTTGCATGAAATATGCAAACAACTCCTGTAGACACTTCAGTGAATGACTTCAGCCTTATCCTCTAACCTAATCTCAAGTTATTTTCCCTTCGCGTCGCTTTTCTTGCTTTCATGTTAACTTGGTGACATGTTAAAAACCCTGCACCCATATCTGCAGTCCTGGAAAACAAGCCCACTCTACGTCAAAGAAAGTGCAATCCTTCCCTAAGGACTCTCAGCTGATCAGCTCATGCCCGCGAAGAAGTTCAGGACAGAGAGAAATATCTATTCAAGCCTTCTGAGAACAGGCTGCATTGACTAAACAATTTGCGCAATAGTAGCCTGAACTGGTAGCCTGTAGCGAGTGAGCTGGTGAAGGAAATTCTATAAAATTGTGGCTGAGTGCATCATAAGTGACAACAATAATCGTAACAGTTGACAAAGGTGGTATTGATATAATTTTGGAAGTCTGATGATTTAAGAGTGGTTCAGAGACCACATTCAGCACATTGATCGAGGAGTACCTTGGTCCTGCTTTGCCTCACATCAATGGGCTTTTGTTTGCTTGCTTTCCCCACTCATTGTGAAGTAACACTAACTCTAACACAGTGGCGAACCGTGAGCACAACAGCGGGGCCTTCACCTCAGCCATCACCGCCGAGAAAATAGATCACGGAAAAAAAGCAACAGTACGATTTGAAAGGGTTGGACAAATGCAATCCGGCTTTAATTAACGATGACAAGGATGTAAACAAATAGACCATAACATCAATAACATTCTCCGCAACAAGAGACATCTCGACATTAACTTCAGAAAACAAGATCATTTAGGCTACATAGTTTAAATTAAATAAGCATACTCTAAAGCCAAAATCTGGAAATATAAAATGGAGTCACCCAGAATGTCACCCCTTGACGCTGCTGACACAGACACCGAGGCTCATTTAATCACCGTGGACAGCGCTATAAAATCACGGCGCATTACAAATCATTCACACATTGACATATAAATTCATGAGCATCATCAAAATACAATACAATTTCAAATGCACAATACGCCAAAAGTTACACAAAGCTGGTAATACAAATACTTTTTTAAAAGTTGAAATGCGGAACTCTTCCTGCGCAATTATGCATGGCGCAAGTGGTGAGAGCGGTTGAGACTCAACCACTCTGTTAGGACTTCGCGAAGGCCTAGGATCTTTTTTTTTCGTCCCGCCCAGTTGAAATCAAACCGTGATTGGTCAATTTGCCCCTCACTCCCCCAAACCAAAACACATAGCTTGGTCTTCTGTGGGATTCGTGAAGTCCTAACCTATTAATGAGCCAGCTAACCGGGCCTTGATAGAGACGGACGATTCTGATTGGATAACATGTTTTCAGGACAGTAACCATTTCATTGCTGATGTGAACTTGATGTGAACTAGGCCTTCTCTGAAGGCGTAGAAGGCCCTGAAGGTTCCCCACTGCTCTAACAGTAATAGCTTTAGGTTTGGGACTTGAGTGAGTGTGTGTGTGTGTGTGTGCATTTGTGTGTGTGTGTGTGTGTGTGTGTGTGTGTGTGTGGTGTGTGTGTGGGGGTGGGGGGGGGGGGGGGGGGTGTTACAACCCTGTGTGTGTGCCCTGGCAGATGCGTTCTGCTTCTGTGAATTTGTTTTCACACTGCCACACAATGTGGCAGTGCAAGTAACAGCCACTCACCATTGCCCCGCGCTCTGTGGTTTCTGGTGACCCAGGGCTGTTATGGCTACGCCGCTTGGGAATGGAAAACCAAAAGCCTAAAACTACTTATTTTAGTGAAAAGTGACGTTGATCCTGGTGCAGATCTTGACTGCAAATGCTTAGTTAAAACTGAAATTGCCCTCTATGGGTTAAACGAAACCAAATTGTAAATAGTGGGAAGTGGATTGAGCCTGCAAAGAATTATGGTCCTGCCCCTTAAAAATGTAACTTTTTGATGGAAAAGTGACTTTCTGGTGTCTCTTCCCCCAACAGTGTGCACAACATAATGTATGGAGCATATCCTGTTTACCTCTACTCTCAATAATATTTTTGTTTACATTGTGGGTTTTACATTGTGGTTTTACATTTCAGTATTAATGAATTTTGCATGTATTTGCATACTCTTATTGCTCTTACACTCATATATATTCTTACACTCGTACCAAGTGGATCTGTACTTATGAAGAAACATGTCTTTCTACAACTGCCGATGCTATGATTTGCCAGATATAATGGAAGGGACTAGGGATGCACCGATACCGATACCAGTATCGGGTATCTGGCCGATACTTAATTAAAATACTCGTACTCGTATTCGTTTTTTAATTGCCGATACCACGCACCGATACCACTATGCCAGTAGCCTACATCAAACTGGCCGTATGCAGAGATGAGTTGTCCTACCTAACTAACTCGGGGAAGATAATGAGCAGAAACTCAGAGATTCTGCCAAAGGCTCGTGTGTGTGAAAGTTTGCTGCGAAAAGACGTAACAGTAGGCTAAGTCATGTCGGAGATTTAGGCATATTTTAAGATAAAGCGTCATCTGGCAGACTGTAAGATCTGTAATGCTACAGTGTTGAGAGGCGGAAAGGAAAGTACTTCCTTTAATACAAGCAATCTGATAAAACATCTTAAGACGCACCATAGTGCTTAGTACAGAGTTCACTAATGCTAGCGGCGTAAGACCGAAGCAACCAACCTTATAACATCTTGCAAAAGCGAGAGAAATGTCCAAAGACAACTCACGGGCAATACAAATAACAGAGGCACTTACTCACTTCATAGCGCTCGATGACCAGCCTTTCAGTTGTTGATAATGTCGGATTTCGCCGTCTTCTAAAAGTGCTAGAGCCCATATATGAGATTCCCAGTCATCTCTACATCACCAATGTGATGTTACCAAGGTGTATGATAAAGTGAAAGATCACGTTGACGTTATTTGACAACATATTTCGTTGATTTGTTTAGCCTTTCTGAAGAAACATGGGAATAGTGCCACATGGTTTGTGTACTTGAAAGAAGGATACTTTTGATAACTGAAATGTGATAATGTGTTTATTAAGCAATAGTTCTGATCACTTTTTGTGATTTATTTTTGTAGTTATTCGCTTTATCTGGTTATATTTACATTTTGTCTAATGTGATGGCATTTTGTCTTTGAAGGCTTTTTTTTTGTTATAACCAGAAAGCTCTGTTTAGTTTTGGCTTGGAATAGCCTGTTCAAATGAATTGCATTTCTTTCATAGAGACCAAATCTAGAAAGTATCGGTATCGGTATCGGTATCGGCAAGTACACAAATAAAAGTATCATATCGGTTTGTAAAAAAGTGGTATCGGTGCATCCCTAGAAGGGACTCTTTGTGTACCTTTTGGTTGGATCAACTTGCATAGCGACAGTGTGGAGTGTCCATACCACACAGTATTCAATAGCACAGCCACTCTGATGATTCTACTTCTGTCACAAAATAGTGTCAAACAAATGATGGATTGGATAACTCTACAAAATACTGGGCTCCACAGTTTGAACATTAAACGGTGTTGAGGAGTGCAATGTGATCCATCAAATCTTGCGGTGTATTTGTGTTTGTTATTCCTGTCATTTGTCTTTGTCTATTCATTTGACATGTTTTCCTCTCATTGTGTCTGTTCTTTATCACTCTGTGTCTCTCTGTCTATTTCTCTCTCTCTCTCTCTCTCTCTCTCTCTCTCTCTCTCTCTCTCTCTCTCTCTCTCTCTCTCTCTCTCTCTCACTCTCTCTCTCTCTCTCTCACACACACACACACACACACACACACACACACACACACACACACACACACACACACAAACACACATAGAAATTGTCGATGACATAAAGTAGAAGCTGTGATGGGAGTGTATAACAAGTGAGTGTTTGATTGCTGCACTGGACTGATCCTATTGTGTTGTACTGGTTGTTCACAAAGAGCTGCTTAAGTTTAACAAAAAGTCAAATGTTGAAAAGAGCAATGCGCTATTGCCCAGAGCTTATTACTTGGCTAGAAAGACTAGCCTTTAATGCAGATACAATAATACCATCTAGCATAAACTACAGCCTAAACATTTTGCGAAGATAATAGTTTCATTCCCATATGACAACAACAGGGGTTCTGTCGCAGAATCGCTGCTACATATGGTGAGAACTAAGTCATTTAGGAAGAGGACCCACACGCGCGAGGTTAGAAGTCGTCCAAATCCAGAACGCCGTTCAGGCACAGTTTTCTGTAATCTGCAACCAAAATATACACAGTCAACAAAATATATACGAAATATATTCAGTCAGCTGCGTTTCCATGTAGATTGGCAACAGGAGCAAAGCAAACAGACAAAACTGGAGCTCTGTCAGTATCTTGCAACACTTAGTTCACTTCCTCGTCTGGGTGCCTGGTCGCTCAACCTCTGGTCTCTCATACAGAAAAAGGTGGAACCTTTTCGTCACCTAAGGAGGAACCAAAAGTGGCAGCAAGGCTGAACGAATCCCCCCCCCCCCCCCCCCCCCCCCCCACACACACACACACCCACACACCCAACCACACACACACACTCACATACACACCACCCCATCCCCCCACCAAAGGCTTATTTTAGGAACCTTAGAATAGCACTTCCCCCATTAACTTCTTCTTCGCGAGGCCAGTATATTTCTCTGTGTTTGTACTACCCGGGAACACACACATCACATTGTTGTCTTAGACCGCCGACAATAGAATAGTGTTTTATTTTACCCGCTCTCACATAAGGCAAACGCAACGTTGATTGCTCAAGCTCCTACACTAATAGCCTCCAACTTAAAGCAAATACGGAGGTGACACTGGCTGGTGTGATTGCAGTTTGACAGGGAAATGAACGCACTTGTTTGTGTCACGCCAGCAGCCACGTGTAGCCGCTGGGAGCCGACGCCACTCTCACTCTGCGGTTGGAAAAGTGAACTGTTTCGAAAAACATGTCAGCCGGATCAGATAAACCCTCGGGGGCCGTGCCACGGCCAACCCGAGCGACTCGATAAGGGCGACACACACACACGCACACACATTGTGTCACCGGCTGGACTTCCTCTCTGTCGAGGAACGCTGCATGAGCAAGCCTACCTTGTGTCTCAGCCTCCACCGATGCATCAGCGGAAGGCCTCAAATTGTTTGCCCTTTCCCACAAAGTGCCCAACGGGACTTGGGGCTGACGCAGACATCAGGAACACAGAGGAGTCTGGTGCGTTCCACCCCGGGCAAGGGCGTCTTATTTTACCCCAACATGAGCACAGCAATAAACACCTAAACAGCCAGAGGGCTGTGTCTTCCCCTGTAGTAAAAGGGAGTGAGGCGACCTGGTTTCCGCTCTGGCGAGCTATTCCAAGAGATAACAAAGGGGTCAGCGACCCAGGGAGGGTCACCTGCACTTAAAAAAAAATAAATAAAAAAATCGTTAAAAAAATCATATAAAAACGGTCAAAGGGTCAAAGGTCAAAGCTGACAAACAAAAAACGTAAAATTTAAGTAAAATATCCTGAGTCAAATAAAATGCAAAAACAATACATTTACAGAAATGTTCAGTAACGGTTCTACAGAGAAATACCGTTATTTTACAGATTTTTCGTAATTATTACCATCAAATACCTTCAATAAAGTCTTAGCACTAATAGTTCTGCAGAGAAATACCGTTATTTTACAGATTTTTCCTAAATTATTACCATCAAATACCTTCAATAAAGTGTTAGCACTAATAGTTCTGTAGAGAAAGTTTTTGTTATAGATTTGGCCTGAATTACTACAATCAAATATAATATTATACAATTCATTTTTTGTAGAATTACAGTACAAGCCTTAAATGAAATACATTTAATATTTAAACAACTGTACTGATTAACAGTAGAAACGTTTCTTCAAATTTTCATAAAATATAAGATTTAAGATTGCTGTGAAATATACTCAACTGAAAACATACTGACGACATTTTCACTGTTTCAAGTGGGGTTGGAAACTTGTACAAAGTACAAGTGTGTACAAGTACACACCACTATTGATTGTAAAACACTTTTATTTGATGTATTCAGATGTAAATTTACAACAGTTGTTCAGAACCCCCCCAGGAGGAATTGAAAAATTAAAAATGGCATTTCTCCATGTGTCTATCTTGTCTGTTAGGCTTACTATAAGGATGAGGTCATGATTTCACCTTTGAAACAGGTAAAGAAAGCAACATATTGTGCTGTTGAATTGAGGGGGTTGTGGTCTGTTATTTTTAGCTTGTATTTTCCAATTTAGTTTTATATTGTTTTCCACAATACGACCCCTGGGGGCTGTAAATGGTTCTGATAATATATGTGGATAAACACTATACTGTCTTTTAAATCTATCTTAATTCTAAATTCTTAACTACAGTGTAGTAATAAGTAAAATCAAAACATACCACAAAAGATACATTAATCTGTGTCAGAAGTGACAACATAGCATATAAAGAACAGTCCTTCTCCAAACTGCGAGTAATCAGCTGGATCCTTTGTGCATCTTGGGGGAAAAAGAGAAAAAAGGACACTAAGATTCACTCTTCTCCGTTCTGGCACCACAATGGTGGAACAAGCTCACTGCCAATGTCAGGACTGCTGAGTCACTCCCCAACTTCTGGAAAAGACTCAAGACCCACTTGTGCATAACCCTACCCTCATGCTGTTATTTGTTATACGTCTTGGCACTTTAATCACTCTTTGTAACTTGGCACTTTAATTGCTCTTTGTAACTTGTAACTTAATCAGAGATGTTGTATACTAGCAATGGTTCATTTAGCAATTGAAATGCTTGAAACTTGTTCTGGTGACTTACTGTTTTAGCAGCAATGAAATGTTTGACTTTCTTATGATAAATGTACTCTTTGTAAGTCGCTTTGGATAAAAGCTAAAAATGTAAATGTAATTCACTGAAAAGTCCTTTAAAGTAGGATTTTTTTTTTTTACTTTTCCTTTAAACAAGCTTAAACAAACTTTATTTAAATTGTATATACGGACATTTGCAATTATGAGACATTCTGGCAATGTTGTGAACACAGAGTACTGTCAGCTTTGAGAGTGCAAGTTACTAAATGTTTACCAATTCAAACATGCATGGCTTAGCACTCCCGTCAGAAAAATGTGAATCACCAAATAAAGGAAGATGTGGAGTCACAACAATGGACACTTTTCACAGATGTATTACAGCAAGGTAAACACAGTCGTAGCTATTTTGAACCAATGACGGTGTTTCTCTGCAGAACTATTAGTGCTATCACTTTATTCAAGGTATTTGACTGTGATACTTCAGGAAATCTGGGAATCCGTAAAATAACAGTTTTTTTCTGCAGAACCTTTACTGAAAATGTATATAAATGTACTGTTTTTGCACTTTGTTTGAGTAAGGATGTTTTACTTTAATTTAACATTTTGGACATGGACATGATAATGACTTGTCCAGATCATACTTCACTCACACGACTACCAGCCTGATTGGTAGTCCATTGGTCCATTGGTGCCACGTTAACAAGTGTTTTATCAAGTCAATTTTAATTCTGCTATCAAATGTGCACATTTTCAAGTTTTAAACAGTCAAAGTTGAAGGTTTTATACCCAGCATGCATAGTACAGTGGCCATCGGATTGCAGAGCTACTTCCTGGATACACTTTACTGCACACCCCCATTGTGTTACAAATCCTACCAGCCAGCATGACAGAGACATCATAGAAAATAGGGATTCATGTTCATGGTGTGTTTGAGGCACTATGTGTTTTTTTTGTATTTGAATGGAGAGGTTTCACACACAGTTTTGATTTGGCACCACTGGACTCATTGTGCAAACGTGTCAAGGTGGGTGACTATGTCCTTAAATTCAAGAATACCTGAGATTAATTTAACATGTGCCAATGAACTGGCAATAACTACCACTAGTGTCCATGGTATCAATTCACTGTCTTTATGTCAGGATCACATGAATACTTGCTGCCTCTGACGATCTTGTGGCAGGATACTTTTCATTCATTGGCTTACCGACGGAGACATGGGCATGCAAAATATTACTCAACAGCTCAAAACATTGTCATTATGACTGATCTGAACTTTGTTTCATGAAACAAATCCAATATCTGTATGTCTTGCCTCATTTTGCTTACATGTCCCTGTACCCCACCAGTGTTATCTAACTAATTAATGCTTCTCATTGATTAATAACTTCTATACTGTTGAGAAATTAGTAACTGCACCTGTGAAGGCCTCCTGGCATATTTATTTGACCCTGGCAACAAATGATGGCTGAAATGTGATTAGTTAAGATACCAATCAATTGCTATTGATTGGTTAAATATGAAAATACATGCCTGGAAGCGGCACAACAAGGGGAAAAGCTATGAAAGGAAGCAGACAGACTATTTGGAATTAAGTATTCAAGGAGAAAATATTATAATTATTATTGATTAACATTTTAGGCCAGCAGAGAAGGCCTTGCAGGCCCTGACGGCCCACCACTGCATTAACGTTATATTACCTCTCAAGTTCGTTCACCATCACCACCGCTGAACGTAACAATTACATTATACCAACATAACATTATAGCTATAACATGAATTAGGTTAAGTGAGCCACACCCAACTGTAATGTAATTAATGCCTTGACAAATATTTGCTGCAAACAGAATGAGCAAAACCTTCTGACTAAACCACATTTTGCTGGCTGGAAGACAGAAATTGTATCAACAAGCTAATGTTACCTATAGCTACCTGTTAACCTAACTGTTAGGAAACATTACAGTCTAAATTAGGGACATGAACACAAAACAAAGTTACGTTAGGTTGTTAATTTACAGAAAATAACAGGAAAAATGTTTTCTTACCTGGTAGCGTCAATATTTTTGCAGGATAGGTGACCAAAAGATCCCATCTGACCCTTCTTTTGTGTCCATATTTTCCACAACTCAAATTCGATAAAAATAAGAATTTTGCAGGCGGATGTAAAATAATCCAGGTAACAGCCAGTGCAGAGCGGGTGCCAAGCAGCAGCACACCGACTCAAACGGACGCATTTTCAAATTTAGGGCGTGCACAGTTGTCATTGGCCAGTTTCCTGGAAGACAGTCAGAGCAACCAATCATGCTCAAAGCAACGCGGTGAGCCAGCCAATAGCAATTGTTTCAGCATGGTAACATAGCAACTATAGGAAAAGAAGACTTTTTTTAAAAGAAAGAAAAGAAATGTGTGTATTTAGTTGTAGGCTGTTGTATTTAGTTCATTGGTTAAATGGTGTTTCAACTGCAGTGTGTGAATAAAAATGTAATAATGTACGGTGTTGTTCTATTGGAGCAGACTGAGAGACTCTCAGTCTGCTCCAATAGAACAACACACTGATCCACATGCAGTGTTTCCTCTATATTTAGCCCACTCAGCAGAGGTCAATTATTATTATTATTATTATCATTTCCTCGATTAGCCTCAACATGCTTTCCATTCCGCTTAGAAGTGGTTCTTTCAACAAAATCAAGCACCCAAATATATTTAAACATTTTTTTATTTCTATTTGTTTACCCTCCAAGGCTCCACCTCCTCGACACCCTGATACATTTTTTTTTCAGGTGCACAGTGCCCCAATGAAACTGCAGCGCACTCCCTTCGAAACTCAGCAGCAATGAACTGGGGCCAGCTGGGCTTGTAGTTAGAGGGCTACGGACATAGAACTGGAGTTACATTCAGGTAACTGCTGTTTCTATAATGCACATGCTCCACCCTCTAACAGGCTTTGCTAAGGCGTTGACCATTAGGGATCAGCCGGACTCCCAGCAGGGCCCCAGCCGAGATTAGTCTGAAGAAACAACAGCAGCCCAGCGGTCGAGCACCACCTGTGAACCGTCTCAACCCGAACGGTCTCGAACCGGACTGCACACAGAGTGACCCCCTGAACCCCACCACTGGGGCACACGAATTGCCGGTCAGACCTCCTGAGGGCCGCCGTGCCCTCCACATAACAGCTGAGGGTGGGCACAGGTTAGGAACACGCTCCTCCTGCCCCTTGGCGTGAGGAGGGTGGGGGAAGGAAGCCCTCAGGTGAGTAAACCTCGACCTGAACGAGGAGGTGATGATCTTAGGCCTGAAGGACAGATTCATACAAAGTTCCACGACCCACAATCGTCACTGATAGATGCAAGAGGGATGCACAGACAAGGCGCCCTCTTGGCCGATGCCAGGGCTAAGGAAGTGAACAACAGTGACTATGCATTATGTTTGATATAACAAAAAAACGCTTCTTAAATTTGAAAGTTAGAATGTAAAAGTACACATAAATATAAAACTAATAAGATTTACCTTAAAATTACAAAGAAAAAAGTTAAATTGTTAGTATGGACATAAACCTTTTATATAAAGAGCCACATAAATTTGCATTTTTCCTGTACAAAAATGAGAAATAAATGTAATGTGTCATTATTGGCATGAAACTTAAAATTAAAAGTTGGGTTGTTGATTTACATATAATGTCTGTAATTTTACAGAGTTTTGTATACAATTGATAAAAACAGAAAACTACTGTAAAAATAGTTATTTTCAGTAAAATTAGCTTCTTTTTTTTTACAGTGTTGGGTTAATGCCCGGGGTTCATGTTTTTCGGTGTGTGTGTGTGTGTGTGTGTGTGTGTGTGTGTGTGTGTGTGTGTGTGTGTGTGTGTGAACCACGCCGACGTTTCCAATGGTCACCCTCAGACGCCGGTTGACAGCGCGGTGACGTCGCCGCGCCGCGCGCTCGCCATTGGACCGAGCGGTTCAAATAAACACGAAGATTTGACACACAGCCCCACAGAGGTTGACCCACACACACACACACACACACACACACACTGACACACACAGCAGATGGGACACCGCAAGCTTGTCCGGCGTGCATCCCAACCCTAAAATGTGTGGTCGTGTTGTGGTGGCTAGGTTTTATGATCCGTCATGTCATCATCTCAGTGGCTCGCATGCGGCCACCCTGTGCCTCGGGCAGCTCTCCTCGCCTGGCCGCGGTCGTCTTTGCCACAGCCCGACGTAAATCAGCGTCACCATATTATTAGCGCGTGGAAACAAAACCCCCCGCACCGCTAATCCCAGCCAAGGAGCACTATGCTAGGCCAGGCTAGGCTAGTTTCACATATCGCTACTGACCCTGACCCACCGCACCCCCCTCCAGTCACTCAGCATGACTTCCTGGTTGTGCGTCTGACCCATCGAAAGACCATCCATTACACACACACACACACACACACACACACACACACACACACACACACACACATCTGACAAGGAAATCCTTTTGAAATCGACCCAGTGGCATTTAAGTCTATCTGACTAATCTGCACTGATGTGCAATTAGTCTTTGAATGACATCAGGGGCCACGTGCTGGTGGACAGGCTAGTGGTGCTGGTGGTGGTGGTAGTGGGGGCATTCTTGGTCCCTTTAACTGTCAACCACACTGGGTTCAGGTTTCTGATGATTTCATTGGAATGTTTACGACTTTCCACTCTTACTGCGCACTGACTCTGACTATGCGTGTGTGTGTGTGTAGATGTGCACGTGACTGTGCTTGTGTAAATATAGATGTGTGTGTGTGTGTGTGTGTGTGTGGATAGACGTGTGTGTGTGTGTGTGTGTGTGTGTGTGTGTGTGTGTGTGTGTGTGTGTGTGTGTGTGTGTGTGTGTGTGTGTGTGTGTGGGAGACGGAGGGTGGGTGAAGACATCCGAAGTACTATTTCAACATAATCCTTTTCAAAGTAAAACACGTCAATGTTACACGCGCACACACACACATACCTAAACATCCGGGATGTCTTCTGTAACATTTTTGAGATTTTTAAAAAAGTGTGAGCGATAGGAGAGTCCTTATCTCGCGAATGGATCCCAGGCCCGGTCCATTTGCGTCAGCCTTCTCCACATTATCAATACCTGTCACAGGCAAGCGCGTATTGTTGGAGGCACCTCCAAATACCGCCAGGCATTTATCCATCCAGGCTAAGCCACATCTCTGCTTGCTTATCTTAGATCGAGGTCAGATAGGAAGCAGACCACGTCTGTGGGAGCCTGTCGTCAAGGTGTTGCATCTGTCTGTGTATATAAGATGGGGGTAGAGCTGTCCACCTCCAATAGCAAGACACGTTAAGCTGACGGCTGTATAAACTCATTCGTTTCCCGGTGCGACTCAACGGCGGTCGGAATGGCGGGTTGTGGTCTTCGGCCTTTTCTCACTGTTTTGGTCGAAATGATTTGAAATGAGACGTCGGTCCACCCATGGCTTAACACACCCTTTAATGCAGCCTGACGTTCACAGAGCCACAGCGAGAACATCCTGGAGTCCATAGAGAGGAATAAGGCTGTAATTACTGGAGCCAGGGCAACACAGTGTTGACCAGCAATGAAACCTTTAAAGCTAGGGTAGGCAATTCATTTCATTATTTGTTGTGAAATTCTCTTTGCATCCCCTCCTACATCCCTCAGACATAACGCAATCCAGTGTCTGTGTCTGCCTCAGGCCTGAAAGAAACCCATTCTATCATTTCATTAGAGGGCTGCTGAAAGGGAGGGGTGGGAATTTTACTTCCATAATCTATCTTATTCTGGGAGGTTTCTCAAAATGGCCCTAACCCAGCTTGAAGGATAACAATGCTGGTTTCCCATAGAGATAGTCATCTCCCTCGTCAGCGTTAGGGTTATGGTTTCATATTCAGCCAGAAGTTGAGTTTATCAAGGCGTCATATTTTGAGTGTTTAGATAGTTGTTAGAAAAAAAAAAAAAAAAAAAGGTCTGGTCGTACCACTGTGTATCTTAAGGAGCAGGTTGTTAAAGTATTTTCCTAAACAAAAAAAACTTGGGGATGGTTTCTCAGCACCATAGGGTGGCCTGTGAGCCTTTTCGTCAAAGGAAAAACTCACTGTTGACGTTTTAATGGTGCCTGGTAGATTCACTCTCAGTCTGTCTGCCGTCTTGTTGGCTTTGGCCTGCACTGTGTATGTATGTCATGAAGAGACATGAGTACACACACACGTGCTCAGACACACACACACACACACACACACACACACACACACACACACATGCTCAGACATACACACACACACACACACACACACACACACACACACACACACACACACACATGCTCAGACCTACACACACACACACATGCTCAGACACACACACACACACAAGCATACAGATGAAAGAAATATCATAAATCAATATCAAAGCACGTTGTCTTAGACAAACACATTAAGGTGCATTAAGATGACACATTGTTCAGATATTCTGAAAATAACTGATCACTGATGATAACTTTGATCAGAGTACAACAATAATCATACAATATATCTTATCTACAATAAATTAGATTTGTATTATTATCATAAAGATAATTTGTGTTTGCTGCTGTATGACATATCCTGCACGTGGGTGTTGGTTGACTATGTTGACTTTAATCTAAGATAAGATGAGATAATAAAACACTTCATTCATTCCGGAATCTCGGAAAGCACAGAACCTTTCTGGGCGGGCCATTATTTTAATGACAATCCAAGCTTTTCTTTTAACGTTCCCAGAAATGACCTTATGATCATTTCTGTTTGTGTAACAGATAGCGTATTCTTTTAGAAGCATGGTGGGTGTATGCATAAACCTACTTTTTGGTCATTGTGTGTCAGTTACCCTAACCCGTATGAAACTGTTTATGCAGCTATTTTTGAAATTAACTGGGTGGCTGCCAAAAGTCACAAAGCAAAATCACACAGTGAGAGTCTGTCTGATTTCCCTGCTTCAGTGTTGAGAGGAACATTTGACTCACATTGCCGTAAATTTACTGTGGGAGATAATGCTGATAGGCTGTCTGGCATCGGTTGTGAGTACAAGGTGAGTGGGGGCAGAACACATTTGAAACTCCTTTGAAAGCTGATGACAGCTTTCAAAGGCCACACACCTTTAACTCAGTCATTGCTGCCGTGACGAAAACAGACAAAGAAAAAATGAAAACAATTGAAACGGTTTCAAGAAACTGTCCTCTTGAAATGAATTTAAGAGTACAGGAATAATTCCCATTGTTTCCTCACGCTGTGCGCCCCTGCGGTCTCACTTCCCGAAGTAATCCTGGACTGACAAACATTCACTAAAGAAAGAACAATACCACGGTGGCGCCCCGGTAGTTCACCACTTAGCACAAGTGCTCTTAAGGCAACGACCCGGGTTCGATTCCAGCCTGCCATCAACTGCTGCATGACTTCCCCCACACTCTCCTGTCTGACCCCTACTGTGTTTATCAAGCAAAAATAAAAGCATGAAACATGCTTTTTTTTTTAAAGACCCCCAATACCTTATAGAGATAAATAGCAAGAGAGTTGCCTTTTACAGTGGGTTCAACAGTACAGTATCATAAGTCACAAAATCAGTTGATCGCGACAGGCACGTGCATGCCTCATCAAAAGGAATGAATTAATGAGTTTGAGTTCTGTTGTTGACGGCATACGTGAGCATCTAAATTCCAGTCTCATGAATACAAAGCAGAATTTACTGCAGTAGAAAAAGGCATCGCATCCACGATCAGCGGTCTGGACAGTGGGGGGGGGGGGGGGGGGGGGGGGGGACGATGCAGCTGGTCCCACCGGAGAGACGTCGAGGACGTTGGAGTCCTCGGCCCTGAATTTATTTATGTATTCATCCCTCTGATTCGATCCTCCTTCCTTCTCCCTCACAGCCCCCACCTGTCCATCCATCCACCTCAAACAGGAATGGCACGGGTCCCACTGATTTTGGCACTCAAAAGCAAACTCTGGGTGACACCAGAGATGGACAAATAACATAACGCACGCCTCCCACAAGGAAACTGTTACTATGTCAACAAAACCCGCCGGTGTCGACTGTCCTCTGAAGGACATGCGTGTTGCGTCTGCTCTGGTCCTCAAACGACGTTCCCGGTTGGACTCGTTTCTCCTTCGGCGCGACGGAGCCGCAGACCTTCAGGAACATCCCGTTCCGGTCTGGCCGAAGGAGTCCAGTTAAATTACGCAACATCTAATTTCCTCTGCTAAAGGTTACGTTGGAGGTTTCCCGTAACGAGGCGGAATCCAATGTTGTCGGGGGGGGGGGGGGGGGGTTGTGTTTGCTGAGTAAATGGCAGTGGCGCTCGTTGAAGTGGCTTGACAATCTAATTTACTTGAACCATTGTTTCTGCTTTGTTTTATGCTGCCGTTATGTGGCTGCCCCATTAGGCAGATATTGCACTCCCTCTCAGCCTTGGGAGGAGGGATCACTCATCTGTTTTCCTTTTCAGGGTTTCGTCCCTTTGGGTTTTGGTGAAGTTATCTAGTTTCCTTTAAGCCCTTCAGGGGTCTTAGGGCTGGGGGGGGGGGGGTTGTAAAAGGCAGGCCTCTGAATCCCTTTGAGACAGGAACTGTGATTGAAGGCTCTACTCGTGGAATTGCCTTGACTGCTAACCGTCGGATAATAGAGATTATTGCTTGTCAATCTCAGTCACCTTTAGCCCGATGTTCTTTTGAGCTCTGTGCCAGCCCTGCTTCAGCCCCATGTGAACGCCATGTGTTTCTATCCGAAGGTCAATAAACCATCACATTATCACCTGATGTTTATCATTATTGGATATACATTCAGATTACAGCTGCACATTAGCGGTGGTGTGCTTTGGCCAGTGCAATGGGGGGATGTCAGTCCTTGTGCAGGGAGCGCCGTGATTTCCTGCCTGTGTATGTCACAACAGCAGCACCGGCACGTCTTCCTCGGAGTGTGTTGACCTCTGGTTGTATAGACTCTGCCGCTGAGTCGGAGAGGGACGCAAGCCAGACGTTGTCTTTGCAATAAACTGATTGCAATGTAGTGTTGACTCGCCACTTTTACGACCACCACTCCAAGGCTGGCCGAGACGACAGTAGTTTGGTGGCTCTGTGTGTGTGTGTGTGTGTGTGTGTGTGTCTCTGTGGGGTGTTTGGGGTGAAACCTGACGAAGGCTCTCCCCCCCCCCCCCCGGGGCCTTTAATTCCAGAGAAGCAATTAAAGGCTTAAGGCTGATCCTGAGGGGAATGTGTTTCGTTCAGGAGATATTCGACGGGGGGGGGGGGGGGGGGACGAGGGCTGATTGGGCCACAAAGTCATCCTTGAACTCAGATGGGGCATGAAGGGACCAGACAGGACTGTATGTTTTTTTGACCTTTGCCACGTTTGATGTCATTAGATTGTCTCCAGTGCCTTCGGTTCAAGTCTTTATTCCTTCTGCTTCCGGCCAGGGGGAGAGTCTGGCCAACAGTGAATCATTTCAAATAATGAAATTAAATAAATTAAATCAACGTTAAATACCTTAATCGGTGTCACCACCACACTTCAAGCTTGCAGTCTAGTAGTATGGAATGTATTCTCCTTTTCCAGAGCTGTTTAGCTCCACGCCTGTCAGAGAGTTCGAGAGATCGAGAGAGAGAGAGAGAGAGAGAGAAAGACCTGGCTCAACACATTGGCTTCCTCTTCCACAACTGGTAAAGGCATAACCCCCCCACACACACACAGACACACACACTCACACACACACACACACACAAACACACACACACACACGCACACACACACACACACACACACACACACACACACACACACACACACACACACACACACACACACACACACACCAATATCCTCCAGGTATTGTTTCAGACTGAATGGAAATATAAGAGAGGGCTGCAAGTGTGTGTGTGTGTGTGTGTGTGTGTGTGTGTGTGCATGCATGCATGCGTGCGTGCAAGCGCGCGTGCAGGTGTGCATGCGTGCAAGGCGTGCAACGCTCGCTCGGAACACATTGCATGCAACTCGTCCGACGTAAAAAAGTGGCATCGATCGCACTGTCCCCGTGCTGCTGCTGAAAGGAGTGACAGCAGGGCGGACACAAGCCGCTCTGTTCCGAGGTCCCAGTCCTCTATCGCTCCAGTGTTGGCTCCGGTGGCCTACCCCCCCAGGCACACGGGCAGCGGCCGAGGATGTGGACGGGAGCCAGGTCCCCTCTTCTTTCGCTTTTTTTTTGTTGCGGCCCTTCCAATAAATTGGGAACGGCGGACACCGCGTGAGCAGCAGGATGCAGGAAGAGGAGAGATGTCACGCCGGGGGAAAAACAAGCCCTGATGAATCGGGAAACGCCCACACACACACACACACACACACACACACACACACACATGACTGCAAAACAGGACATCAAGGCACAATTAATCGAAATTTGCGCGCTCCGCCTGTTTGCAAACGCAAACAGGACACCGGTCCAAGGGTGTGTATGTGTGTGTGTGTGGTGGCGGTGATGGTGCTGGTTGGGCTGGGGGGGGTTGATGTGGTGTGGTGTGAGAATTCCAATAGCGGCCTCTGCCAAGGGGGTGGACGGGACGCGACATTCGACCAATCGGTGGGAGCCAATCGAGCCCCGAACGCCTCGGGCGCCCGCATAAAGCCTGATTGATGATATTTAATTAAATAATTAATGGGGTTATCTGTTTGTGCCGGCGGTGAGTATTTATGTGTGATGGCTGCGTTGCGTGCAGCCCCCTGATGTTCTGTGTTACTGCTCTAACATGTAGAAAAGCTGTTTTGTCGGGGTTAGTCACACATGGATGGGGGGGACAGTGCCCTGTGCTTCTTAAGTCAATGGAGGATCAGAGCTCTGGAACACTCCAGCTATTATAATGGAATATCATTTTATATAATAGTTTAGACAGCATGCCCCAACCCTCCAGCCATGCATACACATGCAATTGTGTACATGCACACACAAACACACACACAAACACACACACACACACACACACACACACACACACACACACACACGCACACACACACACACACACACACACACACACACATTTCATATTGTCCTCAGGGCTTAGTTGATGATACTGTATACACAAAGACTGCATTATTCACAGGCCTTGTTCAACCTTTTTTACTGCGGTTAACAACATGTGAGCATTATGCCAACGATGTCGAACTATGAAGATGTTATACAACAGAGAGATAGCAAACATCCTTTTCTGTGTCAATTTTACACAAGTGGCTTTTTTCATTTAGTCTCAATCAGTCTCATTTAGTCTCATTCAGTCTCAATCTAGAGAGCACAGCGAGTTCCGTGTCAGCAGCACAGCAGGAGGGCTTTTCAACTTCTACAGGAAATAATAGGTACCACATAAACTGCCACCTCGCCCACAACACACTCATGTGACCGACACACAGACGTACAGAGACACAGGCAGGCGGATGAATGACTGGATGGATGGAGAGACTGAGAGACAGAGGGATGAAAGTGGGAAGGCTGACACAGCCAGACGGACAGCCAGACGGACCCGAGGATGTACAGAGAGACGGATGGATGGACAGATGGACTGGCAGACGAACGGACAGAAACACAGACAGAGGAACGGACAGAAACACAGACAGAGGAACGGACAGAAACACAGACAGAGGAACGGACAGAAACACAGACAGAGGAACGGACAGAAACACAAACAGAGGAACGGACAGAAACACAGATGGAGGAACGGACGGACAACTGGCAGATAGACACACGGACAGACAAACAAACGGGAATGAGGCAGACAGACAGACAGAAATGCAGGCAGACAGGCAAACAATCGATCGTCAGTCGTGTTCTTTCCTTTCTCATGCAAAAGTGTGTTAACCACAAGCCTGCTTGGAAATGTAAGCCTCAAATCTGCCTCCCCTGCACAGCAGTGTTTGCATATGATAAGGACTGCGGTAAACGAAAAACACCGTCTTCTTTTCATTGTAAGTGCGATCAAAACTTTCAGCTGAATGGAAAATGTTAGATATTCTGGTTAGAAATTCTGCAGACATCACATCATCTGTGTAAGTTGGCACAATAAGTACATTTAAAGTATAAATATATTCAAAATATATTTAATATGATAATTTCAGTAGCTTGTTCAAAACTTTAATAAATAATAA
>JAXIVH010000339.1:27193-58342 GCA_036785325.1 Urophycis tenuis | reverse complement strand
CCGTTAACGTCATTGGTTACGGTAACCAATGGCTTAACGTAGACCAGTGGTCTACGGTGAGCAGTGGTCTACGGTAAGCCAGTGGTCAACGGTGCACAGGCTGACTCCGCAATGGCCCCGAAGGCGCACAGTGGATTTTCCCCCCTCTCGACGAATCTCTCCTAGAATCAGGCAGTGGGGCAGTGCCCCAGCGACATTCCACGACACGGCCCTGAGTGTGGACAGACTGGCCGGTTCTAATGAGCCCTGGCACCGCCAATGATTACTGTATGTACAGTTGTACGGGGGGGGGGGGGGTGCGGCGACAGATTCCCCCTGTTCGTGCGTTGGCTTTTTTCCGGGATGATGCCCATTGAAATGATTGGATGTTCTAGTGTATTTATTGACAGGGTTCACGTTTTCACGAGTAGATGTTATGGATGAACAGTGGGACGGGCAGAGATGGAGAGTCATCATGATGTTTATGAATGTCGTGCTTTTGACAATAAAAGAGTAAGCTGTTTCACCACTTTACTGAGTATTATGGTAGTTTTTAGGATTTTATCGAAAAAGAGTTAAAAACAGCCCATATTTTGATCGTTGTATACAAGTAAAAATGGTACCTGATCATCCATTGAAAAATGGCCTTGCATGTAAATGGACGTTCTTATGAAGGTGAATTGTTGCTCCAGTAGATATGAATTCAGAAAATAACCTACCAGTGTGTGAACACGCTTTATAGGCCTAGCCGCAGGTAAAACACTGTCAACTAAATGTTTACTCTCTTTTCAAGCTATTCTCGCACAAGTTTCGTCATTGTCGTCGTCCTCGTCGAGCCAATGATGTGTGTTACAGTGTGTGTGGTGTCATGTGGTATTTATACAATGCAAATGTTCAGCATTTGTCATGGAATAATAAATTATGTACTTGTTGCACGAATCTCATTCATTGTCTGGGGATCGTTTTAAAGGCAAACATATTGTTAAAGTCAGAGCAAGTGCAAAGCTTGGATTGAGATTTGATCTGCACATATCCAAGTTCACCACACTTCTATATTCAGGGTTGGGTTTCATTGATGCATAATCATATGTTACACCTCGTCACATCTCGTCGAGTGAGCCTACAACAAAGGGAGCTCTAACTTCAACACCTCTGCTCAATTCACCACAGGCTACAACCAACACAGCTGTTACCGGTGCCATATGGGCCCGGGATGACTGGCTTCCTTCCTGTGTGCTCCACATATTGCTCATATTCAGAACACTATAGTCTAGCTCATCTGATTTGTGCATGATAATGGCTTATGCTAATTCCAGTGCGCAGGGAAGACAAAACAAACACTCCAACATTTTAGAGTGTCAAGCCTCCAGCTATTTACGAATAGAGTGGAGAATGTTTAAACATTTAAGGTGCCAACAATTGAACAATTTACCATGAACCAATGTCAGGCCTGCCCCTCGACTCTCAAGCGTGGGATAAACCGGCTATAGGGCTGCGTCGCTCGATCAATATTGTTTATTATTTTTATTTTGTACATTTGAATATGAAAAGGAACATCTGCATGCGGACGGCCGCCATAAATCAAATCCATCTACGCACATATGCCGGGCCAATTATTTTCAATGGAAGTGAAAACAGAATGCGGTCTAAGTCTTCCACGCTGCCCCCTTTAAGAAAACATTTACGATCCTGTCAGGCCTTCCACTAACATACAGTCACATGGTGGTGGTGGTGGTGGTGGGGGTTGGGGGTGGTGGTGGTGGTGGTGGTGGCGGGGGGTGGTGAGGAACCAACCGTGGGCCGAGACTCGGGGAGTGTCTGGCAAAGGGCTTTCTTACGTTGAAATAAACAGAGAGGCGAACCACTTCTTCAAATCATTAGTCATGCCCGGGGCCGTTTCGAGTTTATGAGGCGTTATAAGTGACTGCTTAGGGGAGCTCAGAAGTGGCCCCGGGTCCCTGGGACCTCTCCCCGGATACAGGGGAGCATTGCGTGGGGGGACGTCGCTCTCTCTCCGCGGAGCTAGCGGTCTTAACGGCCCCCAAACTCTGTGGTTTGGCCACGCCGTGAGTTGTGCGCGGCAGGCTTAAGACTTAAGGGGGAGAGAGAGAGAGAGGCCATGGCGCAGGTTCTCTCTGCAGCGGGTTGGAGTCTCACATGCATTACATCATGACGTGAACCTTTCTGTCCAAAAGGCTTTAGGGAAGGGATGCAGTTTCACCTCTTTCAGAGTTGCGTTTAGCCTATTGCATAGATGTTACAGCATTGACAGTGTTATTCCCTTGTTGAAATCTGAAAATATCTGAATGAACTATCCTTCTCCAAAAAAACTCATCTGAATGAATAACGGCCCGCCATGGGAATGAGGTAGCTTATCTCTGAAACTCCTTGTTTGCAATGGCCACTGTGTTTCCACATTGAGTTACATCTACAACTGGAGCTTACGGAGAATAAAATGGATCAGCTTTATGTACTGTAAATTCCAGTGGAATGGAAACCGTTGGTAGCCTGACTTGAGTCAGCTGTTTCTATAACGAAGAGCGACTCCAGCCTCTTCTGTATGTGTGTGTGTGTGTGTGTGTGTGTATGTGTGACTGTGTGAACATGGCTTAATGTGGCTTAAATTAATAGCATGTGAACACACACACACGGCTGTAGCTTCAGTGTATAGAGCGGGTGGAGAGAGCGAGTTGTCCGCTAACCGTAGGGTCAGCGGTTTCGATCCCCTCAATCCCCCTCCTCCAACTGTCCACATGTCGAACCCTCACCAATGTACTGATTGCAAGTCGCTTTGGACAAAAGCGTCTGCTAAATGCCCCTTTAAGGAAAGTGGCGCTGATACGCTAGATTTAATAATGTTCCCCAGACTGCACAGGGACTATGCAGAGCCGGGCCCCTCGGAGTCTGGGGCCGAATGGATTTCCAGGGAACCTATTTATCTGTGTGGTGTGTGAGTGTGAGTGTGTGTGTGTGTGTGTGTGTGTGTGTGTGTGTGTGTGTGTGTGTGTGTGTGTCTGTGAGTGTGTGTGGGTGTCTGTGAGTGTGTGTGGGTGTTTGCTTGTGTGTGTGTGTGTGTGTGTGTGTGTGTGTGTGTGTGTGTGTGTGTGTGTGTGTGTGTGTCTGTGAGTGTGTGTGGGTGTATGTTTGTCTATGTACATGTATGTTGACTGCCACCCACTGGCTCCGCTGGGTGCATCTCTAAAAAAAAAAACACCCGCCATCGGACCCAAAGGTCACCCAACTGTGACCTATGACCTATGAAACTGGGAAAAACAAAATAGCCCCGATGAGGCCAAGAAAAAGGCAATAAAACAGAAAATGAACGTGGAGGAAAACACACTAAAAAAAGACACCACAGTACCTTGTTCCTAACTCACATCATCCTATGAATTCTACCATGAATCTATCTTCCGTCCTCTTAGCAGTCACTGCAAAACTGGTCATTCAATCCGCTTACCTAACCTTACATGCTACATCTTTGTGTGTGCAATTTACTTCTTTAGTGTATGCCTAGATGTATGTTCATTTTTGTTATATTTTTTGTATATTGTTACATGTTTATATTATATATTTATATGTGTAACATTATACTATACGTAGAGTGTCTGTCTCTTCTTTTTTCCCTGGAGTATTGTAACAAATACAATTTCCCTCAGGGATCATTAAAGTATTTCTGTCTGTCTGTCTGTCTGTATCCACGCGGTTATTCTGTCAACGAGCTCATTCGTCGCGGTGTCACGCTTACCGAACCGCGTCCAGTCTTTCACGGCCAGCGCCGTGCGGGAAACAGGACGCTGTCCATCACTTTGCATGCCTCGAACCTCAAGCTCTGCGGACTTTGTAGACGCCGTCGGAGAGCGTGCCGACTAAACAATTACAATCAGTGGTTTCTGTTGGTGATGAGGAGAAGTGCCCGAAACAATAACAAATTACCAGCAACGTCATCAGCGAACGAGACGAAAACAAGCAGAGCGAGGAATGAAGTTTGTGTCGTGTGTGTCGTGGATGTGGATTCAAAAGGTCAATGGCTAATCAAATAATGATTGATATACAATTCTCTGAAGTAAACCTCATAGAAAGAAGTTGCATGCTTTTTGACTCTTGACTATTTTTTCCTGTATTTCTCAGATGGACATAGACCTCATATTTTTTTTCTGTCTGTGCTTTTTGGCATGTAATGTTTGTGTTTATGTTTATGTGTAATAATTTATAGGTGTGAACCTGTGTGTGTGTGTGTGTGTGTGTGTGTGTGTGTGTGTGTGTGTGTGCGTGTGTGTGTGTGCATGTACAGTGTCTACAGTATGCACCCTGAACACTACAGGGTGCATACTGTATACGTGCCCCCTCAGGAAAGTGTGGCTCAGTCTGCAGGTGCAGCTGTCTGTCTTGAGATTCCCTCGCCATGACGACACATTAGCATTTTTTTGCTGGACTGTTTGCCAACGCCGTCGCCCTCGACTCTAAGACTCAAGGGGACGTTTGTTTTGGAGCTTTGGCTCGGGTTACGGCAGCCCTCTGGAGCTACATGTGGAGTGTTGGAGTGTGGGGTTTCCCTCTGCCATGACACGCACAGGGAAACAATGACGGAAAGTAAACACTCGGCCTCTGCTGATGATCATCTTTGGTCCAGTCTCACTCGACTGGCGGCACAAAGCACTCTAGGGTTGAATCCCGCTGTGGCTGCCATTTTAAGAATGTTTGCTTTTTTTTGTGTAAGGTTTTAAGGATGCTATGGCATGTATCTCTCTCTCTCTCTCTCTCTCTCTCTCTCTCTCTCTCTCTCTCTCTCTCTCTCTCTCTCTCTCTCTCTCTCTCTCTCTCTCTCTCTCTCTCTCTCTCTCTCTCTCTCTCTCTCTCTCTCTCTCTCTCTCTCTCTCTCTCTCTCTCTCTCTCTCTCTCTCTCTCACTTTCCCTCTCCCCTAAGGTCTCCCCTTCCCTCCCGTCCTCCCTTCTTTTTCTCCGGCTCTAGTCTCCCTCGTCCCGTCCATCCTAATGGCTCATTTATCTGACCACCCAAGAGTCACCATTCGCTGCCAGCAATCCATTTCTCCCCAGCCGGCGGCATTGCCGCCGTCTGCCTAATATTGACTTGATTGGGTCCTTAATAACTTTACTAAGCGCTGCCATTTCCACCTCCACTCACAGCCACCCCTTGTGTCTTATCGCGCCAGAACCAGGTCTGTTTGGACTGCTTTGAGGCGTAATATTCTGGGCGGAGTGGGTTGGAGTAGGCACCGACTATTATCAATCCAAGCCACTCTGTAATGTGTTCCAGAGACTAGGCCTTCACTCAAACTCACAGAACCAGTTTTGTGGTTGTTGTTTCTTTTTGAGGATGGCCACTGGCTTTTGTTGCCTTCGATGACTCAGTCAGTTCCAGTGTCAGTTGGCGGAGTGTTATTGAAGATGGGAGCATACTGTCAGGGAGGGAAGTGCCTGGAGCACAGTTCCCCTCGCTTACGGTGGACACTTGTAAGTGTGGCTATTGTATTTGAACAGAAGTTTATATAAAAAGGAGCCCCTTGGACTAATGGAGGTCATTTTCCCCAACCGGAAAGAATCATCCGGAGAACCTCAAATAAAATCAATTCAGTCCCCTTTATTTCCCCTTGTGCATCTGTGTTGCTATGGTTACTCAGAACTACACCTCCACCGGCCGTCCTGTATTATTTGGAAGTTGCTTGACGAAGATCAGGCCTACAGCCGCCGTTTGGGCTGTGCAGCGTCCAGAGAGCGTTATTAAAGTTGGTTTTTGCAGGTCGGAGGGCCGTCAGGGACACAGAATAGGGAAGAGGGGGGGGGGGAGAAATATTCAAACAGGGAAGGAGTTTTCTCGCCATTGGCTTGTCACAGAACGGGACGAGTCCAGCTCAGCCACCTCACTCCTAATCCACTCTTAAGCTCCTCTCAAACCTTCACATCAAACTGACTGTATCCACCCCCACCACCACCTCCACCCTAGCATTCCTTGACATGCATACAAAGCTCTGCAGATGCAAGTCAGGGATCCCTGTCAGGCAAGAAAACACAGGCCTAATATGGTGGTGTGGCTAGACACATCTAGTGTTGAGAGAGCCGCTGTCCCTGGACACCCTTCACAGCTACAGTCTAATATATGCATTTGTGTGTGTGTGTGTGTGTGTGTGTTTTGTGTGTGTGTGCGTGTGGAAGTGGGGCTATGTGCATGTACATTTGTTGTGTTGTGTTGCTGTGTCTGGCTGCATGCTGCACGTTTGATTCGTCTGGACGCTCGTCTGCACGCTTGTGTGCGGTCGTGCGCATGTTTGTGTGTATATATGTCTGTGCGTGCGTGTGTGTGTGTGTGTGTGGGTGTGTGTGCCAGTTCTGTTCGCACGTGGTTGCGTGTGGAGCCCTTGTCAGTGAGCAGCTACACGCCTCTGCGTGAGAAAGACAGAGCCAGCGGTTTGCAGCGCATGTGCTTCGGGCGGACGGGGGGCGGTATGGTTAATATCAGCACAGAAGCCTGCAATGTACCACAGTAAATCATGGTTGGTGGTTTGGTGGACGGGTGGGGGAGGGGGCTGTGTGCGCACACTGGAAGGTGGTTTGATGCGTTGGGCATTTCCTGTCCCGACCGCCTCGACCGGATGCCTGCTCGGCTCTCAGTAGCGCGCCGCGGCTTCCGCTGATATGCCGCCACCGAGGTCGTGTTTCTGTCACAGGGCGGCCGGCGCTCGCACTTTGCACAGCAAGAGTGACGGGTGACTGGCTGCTTGCTTTTCTCAGCCGTGAATGAGGACCAGACGAAACCCTTATTTGGAGGGGGAGGAACCACGTCGCGCACGCATTCCATGGAAGCCAGTGCACAAAATTAGTCATTTGGCAGACGCCATTATCGGTGACTTGAATGTCATCAAGGTGCAGGGGGGGGGGGGGGGTTAGGCGTCTCGTGCAGGGATGCCACCTGCCCAGACTGTGGACATTTAGGGGTGACAACCCAGAACCTTTGGCTGAGAGACGCACACGCACAGAACCATCTCAACCGTCTGGCCTCCTGTCGTTGGTTGCGGGTGGCGTTCTTCCCCGGCGTTCGCCACACACATGGCTTTTGTCGGGTTCCTCTGGCAACCAGGACACAGGGAGATGTTGTCGAACCAGTTTATTGGCGGGTTGGCAAGACATTACATCCGCAGCAGAAGGTAATTGCCCACATGTAAGAGCACTCCGGAGTGTGTTTGGTCAAGGCTGGTTTAACCTGTGTCTTGATGACTGAACGCAGTGTGTACTGATTCAATGTGTACTGATTCAGCCGGGGCCGCGAATCGACTCAGCCCGACTAAGGTCAGGTGAGGCTGCTTCAACCACCGCCGCCATCATCATCATCGACCGCACGGCCTTCACAGTGAGAAAGAGAGCAACATTGTCCGTGGGAGAACAACCTTTTGATGTTGCTTTAACATCAAGCTACCCCCCCCCCCCCCCTGAGAAAAAAACAAGATCTGTCACGGCCGTCTTCAGAGCTGCTCAGAGTGTACTGAGTGAGAGCTGTTGCTGCGCTCGCCCCCGTGTAAACAAAGCGCAGGAGGGGGGGGGGGGGGGGGGAGTTACCGAACATATGGGTCGGATGCCTATTGTTGTGTGATCACCTGGACAGGAGCCCGTTTTGTCTGGCAGCCCGGACATGAATTCATTTTTGTCTGGTGATCAAACCTCAGCAATAACATGATGGAGGTCAATGGAAATGTATGTGCGTGAGTGTTTGGGTGTGTGTGTGTGTGTGTGTGTGCGCGCGTGTGTGCGTGTTTCTATGCATAACTGTGTGTTTATGTGAGTGCTTGGATTACACACACACACACTTACATACACTTAGGTGTTTCTAAGTTTGTTTGTGTGTGTGTGTGTGTGTGTGTGTGTGTGTGTGTGTGTGTGTGTGTGTGTGTGTGTGTGTGTGTGTGTGTGTGTGTGGTGTGTGAGTGCGTGCGTGTGTGCGTGCCTGCAAGCATGTGGGCGGGCAGGAAGAGACTAGCGGGAGAACACCGCTCAGGGGGGGGAGTGAGAACAGAGAGGTGAAACAGAGACGGGCAGCCCACAAGAGGAACCAGAGCTGGCCTACATGTTGGCCTGTGAGCTCCTCCATCATGAACAAAACACATGCATCATGACATCACAACGGCCACAGTTTGAACCCGAGCGTGTTAAATTCGGTACATCCCCTTGTATGTTCCATGCACTGTGCCTGTGCATAGGATAAGTGGATCCATAAGGCTCCCCCCCCCCCATTAAATACATCCCGTTATCCGGAACATGTGTGAGACGCGAAACTCATCTTGTTGAACTGCTTGACTTAAAAAGCCTTTGGGACGTGATGTGTGCACACTGTAGCCTACTGGGAGGTAACGTGTATAGGCCAACACTAGCATCGGCCAATGTAGAGTTCAGGGCTTAATAAGAGGGAGGTCACATCATGAAAAAAACACCACGGAAAATGACGTCAGTGTTAATCATCGGTTGGGTTGTTAGGGGTGTCCGAAGGGTTCAGGGTTCGAACGAACCCTTAATGTCCGAGGTGCCCGAAGGCATCCTTGAGGTCATTATTGATATTTTGCTTCGGATGAAAGCGTCTGCTACATGACTAAAGAGTAGCCTGAGAGATTGCCATCGAGATGAGAACTAAAAGCCTTTCCGCCCGTTTCAAGGTTTCTTATTATTATTATAAAAGATAACGCTTTGATATTTCATATTTCACCTCGCAGGTTGCATTGCTTAATGTTTCAAGAGTTTGCAGTTCAGGATTGTGAACACGGAAACTGCAGCCCTTGTGCTCCAGCTGATAATGAGCCCAAGTGTTTAGCTGCTAGTATTCACACGGTTGCCAGGCAATACACCTGCAAAGCCAAGATTCCATTTCCTACCAATGCTCTGAATAGTTAAATAGGGAGAACTTTTCGAGACCTCAATAGTTTGGTTGGTCTTGTGTCAAAGTTCTTCCTTCGGAGAAGGAAGGACATTTAGGGCATTTAGCAGATGTAAAAGCGAAAGCGACTTACAAAGAGTAAATTTGTCATGAGAAGGTGAAGCATTTCATTGCTGCCAATATGAAGTCACCAAAACAAGTTTCAAGCACAGGCTTGTGTGTTGGATTGTAGGCCTAGTGTAGGTCCATAAAAATATTGCTACAATATAGTCAGGCTGTAAAAGGCTGACACTGAAAAATATTGACACAAGGGTAAGGCTTATCTTTGTTTTGTCATTTCTTTGAACCGGGCCATAAACCACCTTTGATTTTGGAGATGGAATGTGCTTCACACAGATGGATACCATTATTTGACTCCGAGTTAAATCAAATAGATTTTTTCGCTGACGTTCCACTATGAATCGTACGCCATCGTATGCCAAATATGTGTATGTCCCGCCCTCCCTCTCCACTCGCCCAACATTCTCATTCACTTGTTGCCAATGAATTCAGAAACCGTAGCGTCGGGTTCAACAGCTGCACTCTGCTGCCCTCTCCTGGCTGAACTAGGGACGCCATGAGGATGGCCGAAGGTTGCACACAAAAAAAAAAATCGGCAGCCGATTGTCATTCCGTAAGGCATTTTTTTTTACTGAATTGAAAAATGTATTTACAAAAAACATATAACAGGCGTATGCTTTCCTCAACAGGCGGGTGGAATTGATATAAAGGAATCTCTGAAAAGTCTACATTCACACAAGCATCCATATTATCATTTGTCTTTTCTACAAAGTGCAAATGTTTGGGATCATTACAACAAACAGGCACGTCACAGTTGTCTGTTAAATGACCCCTTAGCGACCGGGTACGAGTGCGTGTGCCACCTTGCAGGTCATGTGTAGGCGTGGTCTACGTCCATGTGTTTGTCCGCGTCGTCCGTGGCACCGCTAGCCCGGCCGCCGCCGCCGCCGCCGTCGTCCGAACTCTGTTTCCGGTCGTCACGAGACAGCCCGCCTCCCGTGGTGCCGCCGCCGCTCAAAATCACATCGCCGTCGTCACCGGTTACCCGGTTTCCGGCGCCGGATGCCGCCACCGCCATGGGGAAGGCGGGCGGGTCCACCGCTATGGACTCGATTTCCCCGGACGCCCCGTGGCTGATGTTGGCGGTGTCCGCGTCGCTGTGGTGCTCCGGCTCGCTGGGGTTCTCCTGCCCCCGGCCGTGGTGGGTGTTCATCTCCTGGCCGCCGCCGCCGTCGTCCGTGCGGTCCGGGTCGGTCTGCGGGTCCCAGCGGCCGGCGTCGCTGACCTGCTCCCGGGCCGTGGCGTAGGACTCGGTGGGCGTGCTGTCGGAGGTCGACTGGCACGCCGCGCGGCCCAGGATGCCGCTGCAGACCCGGCGGCCCTCCACCAGGCCCTCCCTCCTCCTCCTCTTCCTCCTCTCCTCCTCCTCCCCCTCCCCCTCCTCCTCCTCCTCTCCGGTCAGACAGTCGGCCCACTCCGTCTCCGTGGGGGTCTCCGGCGAGTCTTCCTCCTCTTCGGCGCCGCCGTCGACCTCCGCGCTGTCTTCGCCGACGCCCTCCCCCGTCTCCTCCCCGCTCTCCCGCGCCTCGCCCGACTCCCCGGTCCCTCCCTCTGGCCTGCCCCGAGGGGACTCCTCCACCTCCTCCTCCTCGCCCGCCAGCACCCGCCGCAGGCTGTGGGCCCGCTCCCGGTAGGTGTGCAGCAGCTGCGGGTCGGGCAGGTGGTGGGCGTGGATCTCGGCCAGCTTCATGTAGAGCACGTAGAGGGCCCGCGGGTGGGCCCGGTCCTCCAGGGCCGCGGCCAGGGCCAGGTGGAAGTAGCCCATGGCATCGAAGGCATCCTGCAGGGGGGGCGGGGGGGAAGGGAAACGGGTACCAAACAGGATGAGTGCACAGCAAGGGGGGGGGGGGACCTTTGACGTTGTTGTGCGTGTTTCCGGTTTCACTGGGGGAGGGGGGGGGGGATGGGAGTTGAGCAGAGTGGAATCAACTCCACTCCAGGTTCATAGTCACGGTTTTGGCGCCGCAGTGGTTTAGTACCAAACACTGTGCTGGTCTTGTCCCTCCTCTGACTAGTGGCAGTGTTTACGTGACCACATGCTACATTTACTGGCCGCCGAATATATCTGACCCGGGATGTTGTTTTGTTGCGAGTTCACAGTACAGCAAGGGGGAAAAACTACACGAAATAAGCCAACGTTTCATTACTGTATTCGTATTATAATTAGGGGCGACGGTGGGTAGAGCGGGTGGACAGAGCGGGTCGTCCACCAACCGTAGGGTCGGCGGTTCGATCCCCTCGATTCCCCCTCCTCCAACTGTCCGCATGTCGGAAGTGTCCTTGAGCAAGGCACTGAACCCCAACTTTCTCCCCGGGCGGCTGAACATAGCAGCCCCACTGCTCCTATGTACCATAGGATGGGTTAAGTGCAGAGAACACATTTCCTTCCCATGTCTCAAAAATACTGAGAACAAAATTGAATCTAATCAAATCTAATTATCAACCGAGAAAAATGACAGTTGGAAGCGATCGCCTTTCCCCCCCCCCCCCCCTGCAGTACCTTGAGCTGGTAGAGCGTGATGTCTCCCAGGCGCGTGTACACCTTGGTGAAGTAGCGGGCCTGGATGGGGTGCAGCTCCCCCGGCGAGGGGCACAGCGACAGGGCCTTGAGGTAGTAGTTCTCCGCCATCTCGTACTGCTGGAGCCGGTAGTACACGGTGGCCAGGCGGTGGTAGGCCGTCCGCTCGTTCACGCCCACACCTGAAGGGGGTCAGGGGGGCCAGGGGGTCAGGCAGGGGGGTCAAGGCGGGGTCAAGGCGGGGTCGACGGGCGTGGCGTGATTGTGTGGCCGTTACGCGAAGCCCCCGCAAAGGTCGGGCAGATTCAGACGTAGACTTGACATGAATTATTTTAGTGCTCTGGTGGAGAAAATGTAAAGGGTAAAGGGGCCAAGACGCTTTTGTCCAAAGCGACTTACAATCAGTAGATTTGTGGGGTTGGACATGTGGAAGTGAGGGATCGAACCGGCGACCCGCTCTGTCTACCCGCTTATCCACTGAACTACTGCCACCAAAATGTCTCATCGCGGTTCGCAAGTACGAGAGACACGCAGCAGAGAGGATAACTCAAAAAGAACAACAAACGCGCTGTGCAATGTTGTGACCCAATGTGCACTGTTCAGAGAAAACATCAGACATTTAAGAATCTTCTCAACCAAGGCATGCATTCACGGAGGCTGCGGACACCGGGGATCGAACACAGCAGCTTCGGATTGGAAACGAGTAAAAAAGGTATGGCGACGAGGAGCAAACGGCTGGATCCATCATGGCGAGTCATGCGGTGTCGCTGACTGACCCGTTTTGCTGGCCACCTCCACAGCCAGGCTGGCGTACTGCAGCGCCTCCTCCTGGTCTCGTTGGGTCATCAGCAGCTCGGTCAGCTTACTCAGCAGGCGGAACTCCGAGTGAACGTCGCGGACGCTGCGTGCGAACGGAAGGCTGCCGTCCTGCAAGGGTCATTCAGAGAGGAAACGCACGACATGAGTTAACGGAACAGAGATGAGATGACTGTAGAGTCATGAATTATTAAAGTTATTTTAGATACATAAATAAGTAAATCAAGGTATATATTACACCATAAAGCTTTAACAAAGACAAGCAAATGTAAATGTGAAAATTTAATTGGATATTCAAATCCTAAAAATGAGCAGGACAAAACAAATATCTGCCATTATTATTATTATTATCATTATCATTATTATTATTCATCTGACCTAATATCTTTTGTATTCTTAACAAGAGAAGAGAAGAGACGTGTCATTATGACTCAATCCATCTCCTCAGAACCAACACAGAGGAGGCATTAGAAACGGCAGGTTGTGAGACCAGCTGGGCCGTGTTCCGATATCCATACTTCCTGTACTTGCTGTACTTAGTTTGAGTATGTAGGGTGTTCCGATTACGATCGCGGCAGAAAAAAGTGTACTGAAATGACCCGGATGTTGCCCTCAAAACAGTTAGTATGCATAGTATGCAACGGTGTACATTTTCCATACTCAACGGCAGCCATCTTAGCTACATAGCGGAAGAGGCGGGCTCACTTCGAAACAGGCTAGACGTCAGTGGGCATAATGGATTCACGTTTGTTTGGCGGGTGACGCGGCCGCGCAGCTGATGGTAATTTCAAAGAAGTGCACCATTTGGAACAACACTAACATCTGAAAATCTGCGCACTTAGCGAGTGCGGATAGCGTACTACGTTGAAGTGTACTCATGGAAGTATGGATATCGGAACAGGGCCCAAGTGTCCGTCACTCTGAGGCCCGCAGCAAGGACTGCGAGCCCGGCCAGGTCCCGACGCCTCCTCACCCGGAAGAAGGGCAGCGACGCCATCCTGCTCCGGTGGCCCTTGAAGAACACGTCGCCGGCCTCCTCGTAGATGCTCATGGCGAAGTGAGGGTCGTTCATCCTCAGCGCCGTCTTCACTGCAGCCTGCGTCGGTAAAAACACGACCGCAGTTGATGGGTGAAAATAACATTTGCGGCTCGGCGATAAGAGACTGTTATAGGGCAGTTCAGTGAAACGCTTTGTCGGGTGAAAGTAGGTCAAAAACAGGGTGAACGTAATGTCGCCGCATCCCAGTTGAAGACCGTGGGGTGACTTTAGATGACTGTCAGTGTTGTTGGCTTTAAGTTCGAGCGAGGAACGCGGAATCAGGGTGGGTGCAGCGAAAGCAACTTTGCGGCCTCTCCTTGTGCTCAGCTTGTCAACAGCCTAATCTTTATGTACAAACTGCGCTGCCCTCTTAGAGAAATCTATTTGTGGCCATGTTTCCTACACCAGGGCGTTTTTCTGCTCCAAGTTTCGTAACTTCCTTTCCCGCACATGCTCCCATCATCACCACCACCACCACCACCTGCAACCCATTTTTTCCCCACCGTTCCTTCTCCACAAAATGTCACTGTTGTGTCGTGAACTACTTTACACAAAGTGTGTGTTTTTTTCCCTTTCACCTGGAGGTAGGTAAATGTATCTGTCATACTCCCCTAGTACACTATTTTTCCTTGTCACGGTTCCTTCTGCTGTCCACCACTAGATGTCGCCCTTGTGTCGCGCCCAACTTGACGCTGGAGGGTCTCTCTAAAGATGCTTTGGCATATGTATGTCTCACACTCTCTCACTCTCACTCTCTCTCACACTCTCACTCTCACCCTCTCACACTCACAGTACACTCTAAATATGCTTTGGCATATATGTCTCACACTCTCTCACTCTCACTCTCTCTCACACTCTCACTCTCACACACTCTCACACTCACACTCTCAGTACACTCTAAAGATGCTTCAGCATATGTATGTCTCACACACTCACTCTCACTCTCACACACTCTCACACTCACACTCTCAGTACACTCTAAAGATGCTTTGGCATATGTATGTCTCACACACTCTCACTCTCACTCTCACTCACACTCTCACTCTCACTCTCACCTGGAGGTACATGTCGGCCAGCTCGTCCTCTCGGATGAGGTAGTAGATGCGTCCCACCTGGAGCCACGTCTCGGACTCCTCCTCTCTCTTGCCCAGGTCGATGGAGATTCTCAGGCTCTGCTTGGTGTAGTCTAGAGACTTGCGGGACGACCTGCGGCCACACACGCACACACACACACACACGCACACGCACACGCACACACACACATGCACACACACACACACACGCACACACACACGCTCACTCTCCGGCCCACTCATGTACAGCTACATGAATCCCAATTGGTATGATTGTAGGACAATAATTGTCTGTCATGTTGACTGTCCTGGCTTTAAATGTCCCTGCCGCAAGGAATTGTGGGTCGGCATTATCTCCTTCCCACTCTAGGTGCGGTTTATCCTATGCTGAAGGAGATAAGAAAGGACACATTGAAGCACCTTTCCTTAGCATTTAGAGAGTTCAAACAGCTCTTATCGTGGCTGCCACCTAGATACCTCTGGGTCATTTCAAACAGTTCTTCCGAAGGAAAAAAGACTATTCAACCACAGCCTGGAATTGAAACATCCACCCAACCATGACGGTGAAAACAGTCAATGTGAATGTTGAACAAAGACAATCTGGGGAATGCGGGATTATGAAGACAGTGGAGAGGCGTGACCCAACACACGACACAGCTGGTTTCATATAAGATTGTATCGCATGGACACATGGCAGTTGTGTAATATTTACTACTCGACGACACAAACACTACTCAAACATTACTGAGATTGTTAGGGCTTCACACTGTCAAGGAGATAATCTCCAAATGGCAATACGAGTGTAAAGGGCAAGCCCTTTTTTTAGTGTTTGGGATAACTATTTAAACTTAACAGTCGTAAAGTTCATAGAGAACACGTTGGGTTCTGTGGGCGCGGGGGGAGAGGGAGGTGGGAAAACGGGGGAGGGTGGGATGGAGAGAGAGGAAAAGAGAGGAAGGGGGGGGAAGGTGGAGGGGGGGGGGGGGGTGCGAGAGATAGAGAGTGAGACAGAGAGCGAGAGACTCACTTCTCAGTGTTCAGTGAGAGGTAGAGGCTACTCAGGATCTCCAGGTATTCCCCCTCCAGCCGCTTGTCCTTCAGCTGGCGGGACACGGCCACGCAGTGTTCGTAGTAGATGATGCTCTGTCCGTACAGCAGCAGGTCGGCATAGAGACGGCTCAGCACCTTGGCAACCACCATCTGGCCTGCGGCAGAGAGGGGACGGCGACCAGCGGCTGTCACTCGACTGAGACAACCGGTCACAGTGCCATCGACTTTCGGTCACATGATGCGTGAAGCAGAAGTGAAGCTGGAGCGAGTGGAGCACTGCACTTTGAAAGAGCAGTGTTGACTGTGTCACACTTGCATCCAAGAATGATGTCATTAATAAGCAGAGTGGTGACTCGCGCTTTGCTTGTTGATTTGGGTTTGAACCCAGAACCTTGTGGGCTTGGGATTAAAGCTCCCTAAACACTAGACCAGGGGTGTCAAACTCATTTTGGTTCAGGGGCCACATACAGCCTAATGAGATGTCAAGTGGGCCGCACCAGTGCAATCACAACAGAATTACCTATACATAACAATAAGTCCATGCTTTTCCCCTTGTTTTCATGCAAAGAAGTACAAGTACAGTAATCTTCATATTTAATGAAATATCCTTTTCCAAAACATATCATGAACAACCTCAGATTTAAGGTTTCCACAAGATGTTGTATTTTCGCCATGATGAGAAATGACACTTGTTAATTACCCATCAAGCACACATGTTTCCCACTCAATGATAGAATAGCATTGTTTTAAGAATTTCGAGTTTGTGTCTTTATGCATTTTTGTACTTCCAAAATTCATTCAGCGGGCCGGGTTGAGCCCCCGATCGGGCCGGTTTTGGCCCACAGGCCGTATGTTTGACACCCCTGCACTAGACACTCCCGCACAGGGCACTTAGAATAGAGAGCAATTGGATTAGCCATACATCACTTCTCAAGAATGTTCCCACGCACAAAGGACCCGGGCAACAAATCGCGCCACGTCACAAACGTGAGGCAAACACCGCGACTCACCGTGCAGGTTTTTGGCGTGCAGGGCGATCAGCAGCCCCAGCTCGTAGCAAGCCCTGGCGTCCCGACTCCTCCCCGTGTCCTTGTAGCTCCGCCCCAACCACATGTACGTCTGCACGTGCTCCTCCTCCGACGGGCTCTCCGCCAGGTCCCAGAACAGACGCAAGGATCTGTCAAAGCAACAACGGGTCAGAGTCCCGACGCTGACCACAAGGCTGTGTGGTGGATCAGGTCATCAGCTGTGATGATGATAATGATGATGATAAAGACATATTCTAGTGTGAGATACGACGATGATGAGGTCATGAGATAGGGTGCACTTTATGCACGCACGCACACACACACACACACACACAAATCCATAAAATGTGTGTGTCACAGCATAAATAAAGTAATAACGATTAGAAAGACAAATCTATATACAGTTCGATTTTTCACAAAAACATTTTCACTTGGGCAAAACCTATACCAACATAAAAAAAACAGATATATTTATGTGTAACACATGGAAATCTGATAATATTTGGAGAAGTTGTGGCCATTTGAAAGTAGGCACATAACAAAAGCTAAAACCCTCCTAAAGATTTGCAGTTGTCACCTCTCTCTATGGGCACACCCAATTTCAAACACAAAATGTATACTTTTAAAGAAACCAATACTGTTATCTGAAACATGGAGAGGCTTCTCTGTGATCTCAACTAACAGATTCTGCGAAAAAATGAAAATCACTCATTTTGAAAAAAAATAACTTCTTTGCGCAAATGTTGTTCTGGCGACTTGAATTCCATGACCCGACACATATGTTGAGATACTATACAAAATATATAACAACCACAGTTTGTTATCACAACAACAGCAACATAATAATACAATAATACAAATCCACAACAGGAGTAAAGCCAGGTCTGACTCGAACCTGATCAGGTAGCGTTCGGCCAGGCAGGACGCCCCCATGTCGATGGCCAGGCAGCCCAGGTTGGCCAGCGCCAGGGCCTGGTTCCGCTCGTTGCCGCTCTCCCGGGAGATGGCCAGGGCCGCGTGGAGGTGCTTGCCGGCCTCGCGGACCCGGGCCTGGCGCCTGAGACACAGGGCCAGCAGGTTGTGGATGACCCCCCGCTGCGTGGGGCTGTCGGTCCCCTGAGGGCCATAATTCAAGGATGTCAATCTGGATGCTGATGATGAGGGTGATGAATATTAAAGTTTTGAATATTATTACTTAATATTGAATTTGTTACCGCTTTAATTTGACTAGTATTGCTATGTTTACCAGCATTAGTATTAGCAGCAGCTGTACTACTTACTACTATATAGCAAACAATTTGATCTAAAGCGACTTACCTTAGCCATTGCACTATCCTGCCCTGCAGTAGCATAATGAGCAAAGTGGTTGACCTATGGCTTGCATGAAATACGAACATATGAACCCCCCCCTTCTGCCTGGCTTGAATGAAACGCGACATCACCTGCAGAGATGTGAGCAGCGGCTGCAGGGTGTCCAGGGCCCTGTCCGTCTGTCCGGTCAACACCAGCAGCCAGCCCAGCTGCACGGACGCCTGGAAGCCCTCCTCTTCGTTGATGTAGCCCCCCGTCTCCACCGCCTGCCGGGCACAGCGCACGGCCTTGTCCAGCGCGCCGTACTGCTGGTAGACCCACGCCAGCCCCAGACACAGGTCCCGCTGGGTCTTCCAGTCCTTCCCCTGCTCCGCCACCGCCAGCGCCCGCTGGAGGTGCACCACGATGTGGGCGGGCAGCGGCGCCGTGCCCTCCCTCCAGCGGGGGTTCAGGCGGCCCGAGTTCCTGACGAAGAGCTCCACCCGCCGGAAGGCCTCCGGCAGGCTGTGGTCCCGCCTGGAGTCCAGGCTGAGCGAGGCCAGCGCCAGGAAGGGCATGTACTTGCGGTGGTACAGCTGGCTGAGCAGCCAGTTCAGGTCCAGGGGGGCGACGGCGTCGCGGCCCTCGGCGTCCGACAGGTTGAGCACGAGGAACTGCAGCCGCTCGGCGAAGGGCAGCGCGTCGTCCGCCTTCCGCAGCAGCAGGAAGAGGCTGGCGGCCAGGTAGCACACGCGCGCCTCCAGGTGCTTGTCGCCCTGCACCACCGACCGCCGCAGCAGCAGGTTGAGCAGCTCCATCTCGTCCAGGGAGGTGAAGTCGTGGGCCGGCGCGCACAGCAGCATGGCGCAGGCCTTCTCCAGGGTCTGGGGCAGCTTGTCGACCATGCGCTGCTTCAGGTACACGGCGGTCAGGTTGACGTAGAGCGCGCTGAGCAGCGGCGTGTCGGCGAAGCCGTCCACGCTGACGGCCAGGGCCTCCTCGTAGTACACGCGCGCCTGCAACGGAACCAGGGGGGGGGGGGGTCTGGTGTCACGGGGGTGCGTCCACCTCTGCGACCACTGCTTGTATACGGAGTGGCTATTGGAATGCATGCGATGGCAGTCCTGTCCTGCTCCATTAGTAGAGCGTGGACATGAACGCTGCTGGGGTTTCGATTGAAATTCAAATGAGAGAGGCGAACTACTTAAAAGACGCAGTGTGTTCGAAATCGCACCCACATTATACCTGCAGAGCATGAAGCGGCCATTATGGCTCAAATCGGCGGAGCGCAACACAAAAATCACCGTTTTGATTCCCGCCGCGGCCACGCGTGCCGAGAACACAGACACACTCACAGCATCGCAAACACCGCATGACGGCGTCGCTCGAATGGCGTTTCATAATACAAAGTGCATCCCCTATGAGATTGTGGGTGTAGCCCTCGCCACGCGCACATACAGTACAAAGCTTGCTCCTCCGGTACAGGATAGTCCCTATCGAGTCACCGCTGGCAGCAAAACCTCTGGGGGGGGGGGGGGGGGGGGGGGGGGGGGCAGAGCGTCGGCACCAACCTGGGAGTACTTGTGTCTCCGGGCGCAGAGTCTCCCCAGGAGGAAGCAGGCCCGTCGGCGCGCCCAGTGCCTCCCGCTGCGCTTGGCCACCTCCCGCACGCTCTCCAGGTGGCCCAGCAGCTCCTCCTCACTGCTCCCGCTGAAGGTGATCCCCAGGAAGGAGTGGTGGAGGTCGTAGAGGGGGGCGAAGTCGTCCTGCATGTCCCCGCGCCCCCCCGCCGGGGTGAGAGGGGTGAATGCACGGATGAATCCATTAACAAACGGGTGAAACCCCGGCCGAGGCTGTGATGCATCACATGTTGTCGTGGTGTGTGTGTGTGTGTGTGTGTGTGTGTGTGTGTGGCAGGGTTCATCGTGTGTCGGTGTGCGCTTCGACATGAACCCCGAGACGTTCCTCAAATCTCCTCCCCCCCACCCACCCACCCACCCACCGCCTCCCTTACCCCGCCATCACCCCCCCCTCACCAACCCACCGCCAGCCCCACCCCGCCATCACCCCCCCCCCCCACCCACCGCCAGCCCCACCCCGTCATCACCACCCCCACCCACCCACCGCCACGTCACCCCCCACCCCGCCGTCACCCCCCCACCAACCCACCGCCAGCCCCACCCACCCACCACCACCCCCGCCCCGCCGTCACCCCCCACCCACCCACCCACCCACCGCCACCCCCACCCCGCCGTCACCCCCCCACCAACCCACCACCAGCCCCACCCACCCACCACCACCCCTGCCCCGCCGTCACCCCCACCCCCACCCCGCACCCCCGCGGCGGCCGGCCGTACCTGGTACTCGTGGTGGTCCAGCAGGTTGAGGGTGGGGTCGCTGAGCTCGGCGGCCGCCGCCTCCTCGCCCTCCCAGCCGAAGTCCTCCAGGTAGAGCGCCGGGTCCTCCTGGAACTCGTCCAGCTCCCTGAAGGTGTCCTGGGGGGCGAAGGACAGCGGCTCGGCGGGCCCCAGCCGCAGGGAGCCCAGGGCGGGGTGGTAGGAGGAGGGCCGCGGCACCCGGGGCAGCGGGGAGAGGGGCGCCCGCGGGGAGGGCAGGGAGAAGGTGGAGTGGTGGTGGTGGTAGGAGGGCGTGCCCGCGCTCCGCTCCGAGATGATGCTCTGGCGGGCGCTGGCCGGGGGAGGGTGGTCTGAGGGGGAGGGAGAGAGGGGGGGGAGGGAAGGGGGGAGAGAGGGAGGAAAAAAAGGAGAAAGAGAGAGAGAGAGAGAGAGAGAGAGAGAGCAAGAGATAGAGACAGAGGGAGAGAGAGAGAGTGAGAGATAGAGACAGAGGGAGAGAGCGAGAGCGAGAGATAGAGACAGAGGGAGAGAGAGAGAGCGAGAGGCAGAGAGAGCGCGAGAGAGAGAGAGATAAAGACAGTCATGGGTTTTATTAGCAGCATATTTTGTGTCGCTAGAATACATAATAAAAATCACCTGAGAGCAAAACTGCTGAGAACATTGTGAGCTCTACGAGTCATGGGACGGTACCTTGTTTGGGTCGTTTCCTGATGTACATAAAGTCACAATCATCCAATCTGTCTGGAATAGCACAAGGACAAATGGAAGAAATTGAAGTTATACGTTTAGTGGCTTTTAGCGGAGATGGAAAAATGTTTTGTTCAGCATTCGTTGCAGTGGGAGTTTCCAAAATGGTACAGCGCTTTGCATTCATTGCATTGCAGAGGAAAATGGCCCCCAAGCACTTTCTGCAGAGCCACATTCCTTGGTTCCTTAATGCTGCGCTATTGTTGTATGTTAACACACTCTGTTGTGACATTTGACTCCATAAAGGAAACCCAAATATTCCTACAGTGATCTTTGACTGGGATCGGGTTTCAGTTGCAAACGGGGTGGTGCTGCGCTGCATTTAAATCCATGGTTCCTCTGATCCAGAGCACTGTGATCACTCTCAGAATCACTCATGAGTCACTTGGGATCTTGAGGATCAGCTCATTGTAAAAACTAGACTTCATCCCTATCTTGTCGATTTTTTGGCCATTTGGTTTTGTTGGACGTAACGCAACCGTTCTTACGCACGCACACGCACACGCTCACACACACGTGTACGCACACACACACTCTTTACCTAGCCTGTACACAGAGCTGATGTCCGAGGAGAACAGCCTCTCCATCAGGCCGGTGGTTTCGCTGGGCTCAGAGCTGCAGGGGTTAACCTGGGCCAGAGCTGACCTCTCCTCCTCCGTCAGAAAGACCAATTGTCCGTCTCTGTGAGGAGAAAGGAAAGACAAAGACCAGCATTGTCACATCTGCTCGCCCACTACGCAGGCCCCCGTTCTACCCGGCCTAACCTTCCCTGATACACACACGGACACACGATATCAGAGGGGAAAAACTGATTTACTAGCTCCTGCCTCGCTCCCCAGCCGCCTCAAGGTGATTTTTTTATGTCTTTTTTTGATGGGACTTTTTGAGCCTTTATGGGCAGTGGAGACAGACTGGAAAACGGGCTGACAGTGAGAGGGAATGACAAGTGGCACGGGACCGCAAGTCGGAGTGAAACCCGGAGTCGCTAAAAGGTGGACTGCCTGCATTGTTAGCGCGCTGATTGAGCCACAAGCTCTGGGTGATTTTACACTTGGTACCTCGTCCACACACTCTGGGCATCCACACTGCAGTTGTCCCCCCGTGCAAGGTGGCGGTCAGCCGCTCCGGGAGAGAAGCTAAGTGCCGCGCTCAAGGACATCTGGACACTTAAGATAGCCAGGGAGCCGCGCATCCTGAGCTACGGCAGCCCGTCACATTTGTTTGAAACATGAACAACGTTTGCAGGTGGGACTGCCGCACTCACATGCAATCATCATGACGATGTGTGATAACGTAAAGGACTAAAGTTGCCATCAGGGCAGAGACTCAGGTCCCTCGGGTCCAGAACAAACAGACTGAAGAACAGCTTCTATCCCTGGGCCACAAGGTTACTGACCTCATCACCTCATCTTCCTATTTCATCCTCATAATAGTACGCACAGTGTCACTTTTATATTTATCAACAGGTCGACACTGTTTTTAAGTATGTGTGGGCCATATCGCTATTTTTATGGCCTCTTTTCTTTTCTCCTTTTCTCCTTTTATTGTTTTGTTTTAAAAACTGATTGAATGCACTAATACTGTGGCAGCTACTGCAATCTCGTCATGTCTTGTATGTAATGACAACAAATGCTTGAATCTTGAATCTGAATCAAACAGGTGGCCCACTAAACATTTCTTTGGGGGGGGGTTGTCAAACAATGCCATGCGTTTGAAAGGGAAAGCGACAGAAGCGAAGGCAGCAAGCAGGGAAGAGTGTCTCACAGCGGGGTGATGTCCAGGGGCCTCACGTGGGCCTTGCGCACGAAGCCGGCGTTGCCCGTGGACGCGTGCGTCCCCATGAACATGTCCAGGCCCCGGACCAGCAGGCCCCGGATCTCCACCACGTCCCCCTGACTCAGCTGGAGCTCGTCTCGCCCCGAGGGACTGTAGTCCACCACGGACACGCACGTGCCGCTCACTAGGAGTTCACCATTCACGGACAGGAGACAACAGAATGACGGTGGAGTTCAAACACACATCAGCCGCGACAATCGACCCATTCAGTGGTTATTTGTTTCGACCTCACAGCTCGGTAGGTTAACACGGCCCAGCTGGGAAGGTTCAGTAAGCATCAGGTGTTCCTTTGCGTGAGCTCACTGCAGCCTTCCCATGTTCTCTGCACACCACACCACTGCTCCGCGCCCTGCCTTGACTACTAGCTTCTGCTCGAATCCAACACAAGTCACTGGTACTTGGCTATCGTGCCGCGTACGGCTCCCACCCATCCTTGCTAATTCCTCACTATGAATGGACACCAGCTGCTGCTAAATCTACACAATCTTGATTGTTAGCTGTCCTGGCTCCACAACGATGGATGAGCTCCCCGCGGACATCAGGTCAGCTGGAGCCCTCCCCGTCTTCCTCCGCAGACTGAAAACTCATCTGTTCTGCATCTTGGCCCATGGAGGAAGGAAACATTTTTTAATTAAATAAGAGTGATCTAGCTCTTGTTTCTATTATCCGTTAAAGCAGTTTGGTCATTTGATTAATTCGACCAAAGCTTTGGACCAAAGCTAAATAACTGTAATTTAATCTAATTTTAACTATTTCAATTCCCTATTCCCAGTAGTTCTTGTGACACTTTCCTTGCACAGGAGAGCCTGGAGGCGGACCCTAACGATTTGGGAAGTCCAATCAGGTGGCACTTGAGCCGTGATTGGACGGCCTGGCCTTGACACGTGTCAAAGGGCAGAACGGGCGGCTCAACGGACCAACGGATGCCTGCAACCATGAATCTGAACACAACCGATTGAGGGAGCTGAACCGGTAAAAGCAGCGCGTTCGGTCAGACGAATGCTGCTAAAACATGAGCTATCTCATTCAGACTTGTGTAAGCACGCCTAGCAATAGATGTAGGTTACAGAGTGATAGTGTGAGCAGTGAATTGGTGGGTCCCCTCACCAATAGGATGTTCAAAGTGTTCCTTGTCCGCCGGCGAGCATCCAGCCATCCCTGGGTACTTCCTCAGGAACCACCTGACCAAACAGGAAGCAGCCTTTACAAAAGGGTTTGACGACGGCGCAATAAAGGGGCCAACCGTTGGCAAATCGGAGGCGAGGACCCCTCGTGACTCACTGGTAGAAGGGGTAGGGCAGGGGCTGCATGGACTTGACGGGCACCAGGCCGTGGGCGCCAGTGGAGAGCAGCGTTCCCTCCCACATGCCCTCCTGCCCCGTGTCCCTCACCATCAGCAGGTCGTTCTTCTCAAAGGACAGCTCCTCCTCCACCTCCACCTCCTCGTCCCGATCGCTGCTCCGGCACAGCGCCTTGGCGAAGAAGGAGCCTGGGCGGGGTTCGAAATCATCACAGAACAGGGGGGGGGGGAGGGGGGGAGGCGATTAAGACGGGGAGAGAAAAAGAAACAAAACGCGTACGAGTCAGCATGAAACGCATACTTGTTTATGCTGTAGTGGCTTGTGACACATTGGTTTTCGTTACACAGGGGGGGCTCTTGAATGCGCAGTTTGAGAAACTCCTGCCAGAGTGTGCTTATTCAGCAGCCCGCCAATGATGGATGTTTCATTCACCGCTATTAGGTTAATGCAATACTTAGAGCTATTTGCCAGCAATGCACTCCTACAATGTTTTTCCCAGACGCCGGTCTGCCCAGCAAGAAACATGCGAGGTCTATACAGGAAAAATATAAATCAATAAAAGAGGCGTAGCAATATTGCCTCGGAGGAAATATGTTATTATTTTGATGAACATGGAAAGATTCCTATCCAGTATATGACAGGGGGAGGGGGGGCGGGAGCCTATTCCTGCAAACATAATCCAATTATAGGAATTCCTGGGAATACACTGGGGTTTTGTCATGGAAAACCGATCTGGTGTGACGGAGCAGGAATGTATGGTAGCGTGTCTGTGTGCTGGTGCCACCGAGAACACGGGGCAGGATGTGCATGGCCGACTGTTAATTGTCAGTGAAAGGGAGATTGACAATGAACACTCTACTATCAGAGATAGCATGTACCCAAATAGGAACAGAATTAACTTGGAACGGATGTATTCAGGGTTTTTTTTTTTTACAATTTTTCCCCCAGAGTAATTCAGGAATCTGAATCTGAATGACTGTAACATCATAGTCATTTTTTGTGAGTCTGCAGTTCTTCATCTTAATCCAATGAATATCTGGTCCACATTTGTTAAAATATGTACATTTTACAAACAACTATTAAATCACCAAGTCGACGTAGATTTTGAGGAAGGAGTGAGGCACCCCTTCGGTTGGTTCATCTGAGCATCAAGACGCTGACTGTGAAGGCGCCACTGCTCACCTTCTTGGACCAGCAGGCCGAGGTAGAGCGTGGCCAGATGTTCCTCATCCACCGACACATTGATCTCCAGGTCACTGAGCAGCTCTGGGTCCAGCCAGAAGGTCTGATCAAACAGGAAGTTCTCCAGACAACGTGCTACGTAGCCTGGAACAAGATGTGCATTCATAGATCCACAGACATTAATGTATGTGAATGCACACACACACACACGCACACGCACACACACGCACACACACGCACGCACACGCACGCACACGCACGCACACGCACACACACGCACACGCACGCACACACATAAAAACATGGAGAATATCTTAGCACACACTGCTGCCATCATTAACACAACATTATATTATCAACAACATCATATTAACACTACATTATCATTGATATAACATGCTCTTTCAAGTCTCCCGTGACTATGACCAATGAGTCCTACCTAGTGCTAGGTAGGTTGAAAACTTCCAGACCTCTTCCACGGTCTTGAAGGTAAGCAGAAAGCTGTCTTTCTCCGCGTAGACAGACACCAGACGGGCAGACAAGTCCTGAAAAAAACACACATTCATGCTTCACCAAATCAAACATTCATTTTACTATATGACAACATATCATATCATCCAAAGATAATTTATATTGCCTTTTATCATCAAAATAAAAAATAGTATAAACCATTGCATTTCAGTGAACAACGGATTCAATTCAATGTATAGATTTAAACCCATCTTCTCCACAATATTAAGACCTCAACAAAAGATATGCGATCGTTCATATTTGACTACATCGTCTGGCATCGTAGGAGCATCTCAGCGGCTGACCTTAAAGAGCTGGATGACATCCTGGCTGTTGCTCTCCACCACTCGGAGTCTGGTCCTCAGCGCCTCCTGGAGGGAGGGGTCCGGAACCCCGGTGGACCTCCTCCGCCCGCTGAACACCAGCACGATCTCTGAGAGACGAAGAAGAAGAAGAAGAAGAAGAAGAACCGAGTGGAAAGGATCGGCCAGCCGTCAGATTGGTCTCAGGCTGGCTTCTCCAATTTTTATTTACAGTTTGAGATCCAGAAGATCAATTCGAGGGAAATGATGTCCGATGACCTCATCGCGTTGGCGATTGAAAGGAAACATACAAACATTTCATGACACAGCATATAATTTTTGACATATGGGGTCTAAGTTTCCATAAAATAAAGTGAATAAACAAAACCAAAGTGGAGCTGATTATCTTGTAAGGGGACCCCCGACTTTCACAGGTCCAGACGTCGTTAGCTAGCTAGCTCATGTTTCACGGACATGGTTCCGATGCACGGCTCGTCAGTCCCAGGAGAGAAAGCAGAAGAGCTTTTAGGGCCCTGAGTGGCCCCTCTCTCTGGAGTGGTGATTTACTGTCAATTTAAGAGGAAGGCACTTAACCCTTGCCCAGACTAACGGATGCAGCAAACCTGCTGAGTATGAAGTCTAATAACCTTGATGTATAATCATCTCACAGGCGGGTATCATACAAATACTTTCTAACCAGTCCAGTTGGAGAGGGCCCGGATGGTCTACTCTAGTCGAGAGGCTCTTTCGACTCCCGCCTGAAGAAGGTTCTGGGTTTGATCCCCGATGTCCACAGCCTACCTGTGGGCCTCCTTGGGAGCGATGCCTGCAGCACCATGAACCGCTTGTCTGACCCCTTAGCCCAATGTGTCCCCTGCGTGCTGATCCCTGATTCTGTTCCCCTGAGCTCCTTGATAAGTACCCCAGTCATGCCGTGTCGTGTCGTTCATTTTATTTACATTTGCTCGTTTTTTCCAAGTGTCTGCGTTGGGGTTTCACCGCCAGGATTGAGCACCAAACAGCATAAACAGTCTGGGGTTGAGTCCGAAAAAAAAAACACTACCTGAGAAGAACTTCTCCCCCACGCCGAGTGATACAGTGCTGCTCCGGAGCAGCGCTTCCTTCCGCTTCCAGTAGCTGACCGGCTCCAAGCCGCCTTCCTCCTCCTCCTCCTCCCCCCCTGGACCCTCCTCCCCCTCGCCGTCCTCTAACCCTGGGAGGGAAGGGGAAACACAGACTTTCAAAGAGATGTCAGGCTCGACGCGGTTCAGCTGGGGTTCAGGCTACCTTTTTAATCTAAGGAATACACAGTGTGAATCTGTGTTGAACTGCTTGTGGGGTAAACACAGCACGGCGCCCTGTCGACGGCGGCGTAAGCCGCTGTATTCAAAACAAAAATATGTCGATCTGGTGTGTGGGAGGTTGTGTGTGTGATGCTGTCGGCTCGCGGTGCTCCGACTGACAATGAGAAAGTACAGAAGAAAAAAAAGACTTCAACTCATGAATTATACAAGCATGCCATATGATAGCACAATCATACACAATCATTAGCGCTTTATTGCCCGTGCTGTATATTACCACTTAGAAGGCTTTGAAGTAGCGATTCACCCCCAGAATAGTGTTTGAACAGCTAACTTATCTCACATCATTAAAAAATAAACTACAGCCAGTTGCATGAAAAGAGGGTCTCAATCCTTTTCACAGATCAATCATGACATCATGAACATCAACATTGCAAATCTTGAACTAAACATTGACTGAATTCTCAAACAGCTTCTTTCCTCACACGTTGGCCTTCTTGCACTGCTCGTACCTTTAGCCATGATGCAGTTCCTTGGAAATGCTCGTTGCTCCCTCCCAGGGCATAAGGCGGTTCCCTCCAAAGAGCGTCCAACTCTGCTGGGGAGATGTCTGCAACAGGTTTCAGGGAGGAGTCAGTGGACACAACCCCAGATGAATCAAACGGCGCCATGGACTAAACACGGGTTGGGTTTTTTTAATGCAATCATGAATCAGCAAAAAACATTTGCAAGTAACTTTTTAGTTTTTTTTTTTTTGGGCGAGGACATTTTCATGCATTCCAGCTGGTCCCAATAGACCAAAAACAATGGCACAACATGTTTTGAGTTTAGAGGCAAAAAACAGCTACAGGTTAGTGGGCTACTGAACAGGCGATTTGGGCAAGGGGCAGGAGGGCAGTTGGGGGGTGTACAATAGTACTACACAGGGAACACACACACACACACACACACGCACGCGGAGACACAAAGACCCAACGCAGAAACACAGCAGTGACATCAGCATTCCATCACTGTCTGACAGAGGGTCACGGGGGGTGGGCGTAGCACAGCCGGACTCTGAGCAGGGCATTGATAAAGTACCACAAACCACACTTTAGTCTCTAGACACCACAAGTCCCAACACTGTCAAGCTTTGCAGGTACGACAACACAGCAGCCAAACAAACAACGACGACAGCAAAACACAACTTTGCAGGGAGGACGAGACAACGTTGGGGGGGGGGGGGGGGGTGGGAGAATCGCATCGCAGCCCGTCAACAGAAACAACACGTGACCAAACACTCATGTTAGACAATGGCCTATTCTTCCCCGTCGCAGCCCAGCGCAAAACGAGTTAGCGGCGAAAAAAAAACGAACGGCGCCGGGGGGTTACGGGGGGTTTACGGGGGGTCTGCCGGCGCCCGCAGGTTTGCCGCCGTCGCCGTTGTTGTTGTTAGCGCAGCACGCCATGCCTCGACTTTACCTTCGCGGCCCACGCCGTTGCCCATGCTGCCTATACGCGATGCCTACAGTGCTGCCCTATCTGAGTGTGTCAGTCAGTCCATCCGTCTCGCCACCGGGGCGGCCGGTGGCGGGATCTGTCGGGGCGCCGGGTTTGGGGGGGGGGGGGGGGGGGGGACCGACCTGTGAAGGAGGAGAAGCAGGCCTGGATGAGGGCTCCGCAGCACGGGGAGAACAGGAGCAGCGGTCGGCAGCAGCAGCACCAGCAGAAGGGCGCCATGCGGGCCAGTCGGCTGCGGCTCCCAGGGATCAATGCCATTCTGTCGGCCCCTCGCCGGTCCTTTAACGTCCCACTCTACCTCTGGCTCTCTGGCTCTCTCTCTCTCTCTCTCTCTCTCTCTCTAGCGCTCCCTCCCTCTCTATCTCTCTCTCCTGCTCTCGCTTCCACTCTCCCCTCTATCTCTCCGTCGCTCTTAGTCTCGCCCTCCTCTTCTCTCTGTTCCTCATGCCCTCTATCGTCCTATCTCTCACCCCCTCTGTCTTCCTGCCCTCCCTCCTCTCTCTGTCTCCCTCTTTATCTATTTCACTCCTTCTCCCTCTCCTCCGTCTCCTTGCTCCGTCTCTGCCGTTCCCCCCCCTCGCTCCTGCTCGCTCGCAAAACACTAAGCCCCAGTATACTTGCTTATAATATCTGGGGAGCTAACAGGAGCCACTGTATTCCTCCACCTGCGTATGACGAGCGCGCGTCTCGCTTCCCGGTCTCCGTGCCTTATCTCGCTCTCTTTCTCTCTCTCTCTCTCTGTTGTCTCCCTCTGTCTCGGTCTCGGTCTCGTTCTCTCATCGTAATCCCTCTGTCTCTTGCAGTCTCCATCACCCCCTCCAACCAGCCTCGCTCTCTCTCGCTCTCACACTCCCTCCCTCACCCTCCACTCTGCCCCTCTCTCTCTCTCTCTCTCTCTCCTCAGTAGCTGCCCAGTCTCTGAATGCACAAAGCACTCTCTGCTATTGGAGAGTGTGGGGGCAGTTTTTTTTTTTTTTTTTTTACATATTCTTTGTTTTTGTGTGTGTGTGTGTGCGTGCATGTGTGCATGTATTTGTGTGTATGGGTTGGTGCAAATATTTCAAGTATGTATGTCACAAGCATAATGAGTTTGTGTTTGTTTGGCTGCCTTTGTTGGTTTTTGTGTGTGTGTGTGTGTGTGTGTGTGTGTGTGTGTGTGTGTGTGTGTGTGTGTGTGTGTGTGTGGTGTGTGTGTGTGTGTGTGTGTGTGTCTGTGCACAGGCCCAGCCCAGGGTTGTTTGTGTTGCTAAGGTTATGTATTGCTGAGCCACTGTAAGGCAACGCCACATGGATACAGTGCTACACTGGCTGCAAGGTCGAGTCCCTGGTAGGACAGAGTGCAGCGTGGCCTGTAGCCTTCAGCATCAGCTCCTCCAGGAACAACCCAAACCACCCCTTCATGGGAGAGGCTGCAGCCAGACCAAATGTGATTAGCGCACTCAGACAACTTGATCATTCGAGTCACTGTGGACATCAGTAACCGAGGTAACTAATCTCGTCAGGGGTCTCTAGGGTCCTTCAAAGGGGCAAAAATGCATTTTATGATCAAAGTAAATAACACACACATGGATTGTCTGGGGGAAGATCCCATCAGACACACTGGCGGAATTCTTTTTTGCACACATTCTGTGTGTTGAGTACTTTTAATGCTAATTGTATGCATTGCCCAGTCAAGCACTCAGCATGATTTCCCCAAGTGGTGTTTTATTGGCTCTAGTGATTACATTTAGACTAGCGGAAAGGTTTTGGTTCTATTAATGTGTTACTTACTAAAACCCAAACTAACTACAGTGAAACACAACACGCGCGCGGCGTGCACACGCACACGCACACGCACACACACACACACACAACGTAGGTCTACAGTCAGTGGATATTACTAATCGCTGTCCACAAGCGAATAGTATTCGCTACCTTTGAATAGGATGATAACCCAGAGGTATCCAGGAAGATAGATAAGCCATTGGCATGACTACAAATTGGACTTGCCAAAGACACTGATCTTATCAGCGATACAAGACGTGCAGGTGATGGCATGCAAAGGAATTCCTCTGCCTTTACAATGGTCAGGCACCCCTCACTGAGCAGTCACAAATGAATAAAGCCTCATCTGAAGTGCATTCACTTCAACTTGTTGTCGGCTGATTGGTTCATATGATCGGGTGTTGGCGATATTGTTGTGAATCGGAACGCTGTAAACAGCTGGCGGGGAGAGGGGGGTGTGTGTCAGGGCAAAGATCCCTCTGACACAGTTTGCTCTGTTGCTGTTCAACCGATTTAACTCTAATCTAATAAACACAAACACAGTCTGCTAGGAGCAGGCCT
>JAXIVH010000339.1:0-17500 GCA_036785325.1 Urophycis tenuis | reverse complement strand
CCGACAGCATCACACACACAACCTCCCACACACCAGATCGACATATTTTTGTTTTGAATACAGCGGCTTACGCCGCCGTCGACAGGGCGCCGTGCTGTGTTTACCCCACAAGCAGTTCAACACAGATTCACACTGTGTATTCCCTTAGATTAAAAAGGTAGCCTGAACCCCAGCTGAACCGCGTCGAGCCTGACATCTCTTTGAAAGTCTGTGTTTCCCCTTCCCCTCCCAGGGTTAGAGGACGGCGAGGGGGAGGAGGGTCCAGGGGGGGAGGAGGAGGAGGAGGAAGGCGGCTTGGAGCCGGTCAGCTACTGGAAGCGGAAGGAAGCGCTGCTCCGGAGCAGCACTGTATCACTCGGCGTGGGGGAGAAGTTCTTCTCAGGTAGTGTTTTTTTTTTTCGGACTCAACCCCAGACTGTTTATGCTGTTTGGTGCTCAATCCTGGCGGTGAAACCCCAACGCAGACACTTGGAAAAAAACGAGCAAATGTAAATAAAATGAACGACACGACACGGCATGACTGGGGTACTTAACAAGGAGCTCAGGGGAACAGAATTAGGGATCAGCACGCAGGGGACACATTGGGCTAAGGGGTCAGACAAGCGGTTCATGGTGCTGCAGGCATGCAAGGAGGCCCACAGGTAGGCTGTGGACATCGGGGATCAAACCCAGAACCTTCTTCAGGCGGGAGTCGAAAGAGCCTCTCGACTAGAGTAGACCATCCGGGCCCCTCCAACTGGACTGGTTAGAAAGTATTTGTATGATACCCGCCTGTGAGATGATTATACATCAAGGTTATTAGACTTCATACTCAGCAGGTTTGCTGCATCCGTTAGTCTGGGCAAGGGTTAAGTGCCTTCCTCTTAAATTGACAGTAAATCACCACTCCAGAGAGAGGGGCCACTCAGGGCCCTAAAAGCTCTTCCGCTTTCTCTCCTGGGACTGACGAGCCGTGCATCGGAACCATGTCCGTGAAACATGAGCTAGCTAGCTAACGACGTCTGGACCTGTGAAAGTCGGGGGTCCCCTTACAAGATAATCAGCTCCACTTTGGTTTTGTTTATTCACTTTATTTTATGGAAACTTAGACCCCATATGTCAAAAATGATATGCTGTGTCATGAAATGTTTGTATGTTTCCTTTCAATCGCCAACGCGATGAGGTCATCGGACATCATTTCCCTCGAATTGATCTTCTGGATCTCAAACCGTAAATAAAAATTGGAGACGCCAGCCTGAGACCAATCTGACGGCTGGCCGATCCTTTCCACTCGGTTCTTCTTCTTCTTCTTCTTCTTCTTCGTCTCTCAGAGATCGTGCTGGTGTTCAGCGGGCGGAGGAGGTCCACCGGGGTTCCGGACCCTTCCCTCCAGGAGGCGCTGCGGACCAGACTCCGAGTGGTGGAGAGCAACAGCCAGGATGTCATCCAGCTCTTTAAGGTCAGCCGCTGAGATGCTCCTACGATGCCAGACGATGTAGTCAAATATGAACGATCGCATATCTTTTGTTGAGGTCTTAATATTGTGGAGAAGGTGGGTTTAAATCTATACATTGAATTGAATCCGTTGTTCACTGAAATGCAATGGTTTATACTATTTTTTATTTTGATGATAAAAGGCAATATAAATTATCTTTGGATGATATGATATGTTGTCATATAGTAAAATGAATGTTTGATTTGGTGAAGCATGAATGTGTCTTTTTTTCAGGACTTGTCTGCCCGTCTGGTGTCTGTCTACGCGGAGAAAGACAGCTTTCTGCTTACCTTCAAGACCGTGGAAGAGGTCTGGAAGTTTTCAACCTACCTAGCACTAGGTAGGACTCATTGGTCATAGTCACGGGACACTTGAAAGAGCATGTTACATCGATGATAATGTAGTGTTAATATGATGTTGATAATATAATGTTGTGTTAATGATGGCAGCAGTGTGTGCTAAGATATTCTCCATGTTTTTATGTGTGTGCATGCGTGTGCGTGTGTGTGCGCGTGTGTGTGTGTGTGTGTGTGTGTGTTTTTGTGTGTGTGTGTGTGTGTGTGTGTGTGTGTGTGTGTGTGTGTGTGTGTGTGCGCGTGCGTGTGCGTGTGTGTGTGTGTGTGCATTCACATACATTAATGTCTGTGGATCTATGAATGCACATCTTGTTCCAGGCTACGTAGCACGTTGTCTGGAGAACTTCCTGTTTGATCAGACCTTCTGGCTGGACCCAGAGCTGCTCAGTGACCTGGAGATCAATGTGTCGGTGGATGAGGAACATCTGGCCACGCTCTACCTCGGCCTGCTGGTCCAAGAAGGTGAGCAGTGGCGCCTTCACAGTCAGCGTCTTGATGCTCAGATGAACCAACAGAATGGGTGCCTCACTCGTTCCTCACAATCTACCTCGACTTGGTGATTTAATAGTTGCTTGTAAAATGTACATATTTTAACAAATGTGGACCAGATATTCATTGGATTAAGATAAAGAACTGCAGACTCACAAAAAATGACTATTATGTTACATTCATTCAGATTCAGATTTCTGAATTACTCTGGGGGAAAAATTGTAAAAAAAAAAAAAAAAAACTTGAACACATCCGTTCCAAGTTGATTCTGTTCCTATTTGGGTACATGCTATCTCTGATAGTAGAGTGTTCATTGTCAATCTCCCTTTCACTGACAATTAACAGTCGGCCATGCACATCCTGCCCCGTGTTCTCGGTGGCACCAGCACACAGACACGCTACCATACATTCCTGCTCCGTCACACCAGATCGGTTTTCCATGACAAAACCCCAGTGTATTCCTAGGAATTCCTATAATTGGATTATGTTTGCAGGAATAGGCTCCCGCCCCCCCTCCCCCTGTCATATACTGGATAGGAATCTTTCCATGTTCATCAAAATAATAACATATTTCCTCCGAGGCAATATTGCTACGCCTCTTTTATTGATTTATATTTTTCCTGTATAGACCTCGCATGTTTCTTGCTGGGCAGACCGGCGTCTGGGAAAAACATTGTAGGAGTGCATTGCTGGCAAATAGCTCTAAGTATTGCATTAACCTAATAGCGGTGAATGAAACATCCATCATTGGCGGGCTGCTGAATAAGCACACTCTGGCAGGAGTTTCTCAAACTGCGCATTCAAGAGCCCCCCCTGTGTAACGAAAACCAATGTGTCACAAGCCACTACAGCATAAACAAGTATGCGTTTCATGCTGACTCGTACGCGTTTTGTTTCTTTTTCTCTCCCCGTCTTAATCGCCTCCCCCCCTCCCCCCCCCCCCCCCCTTGTTCTGTGATGATTTCGAACCCCGCCCAGGCTCCTTCTTCGCCAAGGCGCTGTGCCGGAGCAGCGATCGGGACGAGGAGGTGGAGGTGGAGGAGGAGCTGTCCTTTGAGAAGAACGACCTGCTGATGGTGAGGGACACGGGGCAGGAGGGCATGTGGGAGGGAACGCTGCTCTCCACTGGCGCCCACGGCCTGGTGCCCGTCAAGTCCATGCAGCCCCTGCCCTACCCCTTCTACCAGTGAGTCACGAGGGGTCGTCGCCTCCGATTTGCCAACGGTTGGCCCCTTTATTGCGCCGTCGTCAAACCCTTTTGTAAAGGCTGCTTCCTGTTTGGTCAGGTGGTTCCTGAGGAAGTACCCAGGGATGGCTGGATGCTCGCCGGCGGACAAGGAACACTTTGAACATCCTATTGGTGAGGGGACCCACCAATTCACTGCTCACACTATCACTCTGTAACCTACATCTATTGCTAGGCGTGCTTACACAAGTCTGAATGAGATAGCTCATGTTTTAGCAGCATTCGTCTGACCGAACGCGCTGCTTTTACCGGTTCAGCTCCCTCAATCGGTTGTGTTCAGATTCATGGTTGCAGGCATCCGTTGGTCCGTTGAGCCGCCTGTTCTGCCCTTTGACACGTGTCAAGGCCAGGCCATCCAATCACGGCTCAAGTGCCACCTGATTGGACTTCCCAAATCGTTAGGGTCCGCCTCCAGGCTCTCCTGTGCAAGGAAAGTGTCACAAGAACTACTGGGAATAGGGAATTGAAATAGTTAAAATTAGATTAAATTACAGTTATTTAGCTTTGGTCCAAAGCTTTGGTCGAATTAATCAAATGACCAAACTGCTTTAACGGATAATAGAAACAAGAGCTAGATCACTCTTATTTAATTAAAAAATGTTTCCTTCCTCCATGGGCCAAGATGCAGAACAGATGAGTTTTCAGTCTGCGGAGGAAGACGGGGAGGGCTCCAGCTGACCTGATGTCCGCGGGGAGCTCATCCATCGTTGTGGAGCCAGGACAGCTAACAATCAAGATTGTGTAGATTTAGCAGCAGCTGGTGTCCATTCATAGTGAGGAATTAGCAAGGATGGGTGGGAGCCGTACGCGGCACGATAGCCAAGTACCAGTGACTTGTGTTGGGATTCGAGCAGAAGCTAGTAGTCAAGGCAGGGCGCGGAGGAGTGGTGTGGTGTGCAGAGAACATGGGAAGGCTGCAGTGAGCTCACGCAAAGGAACACCTGATGCTTACTGAACCTTACCAGCTGGGCCGTGTTAACCTACCGAGCTGTGAGGTCGAAACAAATAACCACTGAATGGGTCGATTGTCGCGGCTGATGTGTGTTTGAACTCCACAGTCATTCTGTTGTCTCCTGTCCGTGAATGGTGAACTCCTAGTGAGCGGCACGTGCGTGTCCGTGGTGGACTACAGTCCCTCGGGGCGAGACGAGCTCCAGCTGAGTCAGGGGGACGTGGTGGAGATCCGGGGCCTGCTGGTCCGGGGCCTGGACATGTTCATGGGGACGCACGCGTCCACGGGCAACGCCGGCTTCGTGCGCAAGGCCCACGTGAGGCCCCTGGACATCACCCCGCTGTGAGACACTCTTCCCTGCTTGCTGCCTTCGCTTCTGTCGCTTTCCCTTTCAAACGCATGGCATTGTTTGACAACACCTCCCAAATAAATGTTTAGTGGGCCACCTGTTTGATTCAGATTCAAGATTCAAGCATTTATTGTCATCACATACAAGACATGACGAGATTGCAATAGCTGCCACAGTATTAGTGCATTCAATCAGTTTTTTAAACAAAACAATGAAAGGAGAAAAGGAGAATAGAAAAGAGGCCATAAAAATAGTGATATGGCCCACACATACTTAAAAACAGTGTTGACTTTGAGTCTGCAGACTGCAGACTCAAAGTGACCTGTTGATAAATATAAAAGTGACACAGTGCGTACTATCATGAGGATAAAATAGGAAGATGAGGTGATGAGTTCAGTAACCTCGTGGCCCAGGGATAGAAGCTGTTCTTCAGTCTGTTTGTTCTGGACCTGAGGGACCTGAGTCTCTGCCCTGATGGCAACGTTAGTCCTTTAGGTTATCACACATTGTCATGATGATTGCATGTGAGTGCGGCAGTCCCACCTGCAAACGTTGTTCATGTTTCAAACAAATGCGGCCAGGCTGCCGTAGCTCAGGATGCGCGGCTCCCTGGCTATCTTAAGTGTCCAGATGTCCTTGAGCGCGGCACTTAGCTTCTCTCCCGGAGCGGCTGACCGCCACCTTGCACAGGGGACAACTGCAGTGTGGATGCCCAGAGTGTGTGGACGAGGTACCAAGTGTAAAATCACCCAGAGCTTGTGGCTCAATCAGCGCGCTAACAATGCAGGCAGTCCACCTTTTAGCGACTCCGGGTTTCACTCCGACTTGCGGTCCCGTGCCACTTGTCATTCCCTCTCACTGTCAGCCCGTTTTCCAGTCTGTCTCCACTGCCCATAAAGGCTCAAAAAGTTCCATCAAAAAAGACATAAAAAAATCACCTTGAGGCGGCTGGGGAGCGAGGCAGGAGCTAGTAAATCAGTTTTTCCCCTCTGATATCGTGTGTCCGTGTGTGTATCAGGGAAGGTTAGGCCGGGTAGAACGGGGGCCTGGGTAGTGGGCGAGCAGATGTGACAATGCTGGTCTTTGTCTTTCCTTTCTCCTCACAGAGACGGACAATTGGTCTTTCTGACGGAGGAGGAGAGGTCAGCTCTGGCCCAGGTTAACCCCTGCAGCTCTGAGCCCAGCGAAACCACCGGCCTGATGGAGAGGCTGTTCTCCTCGGACATCAGCTCTGTGTACAGGCTAGGTAAAGAGTGTGTGTGTGCGTACACGTGTGTGTGAGCGTGTGCGTGTGCGTGCGTAAGAACGGTTGCGTTACGTCCAACAAAACCAAATGGCCAAAAAATCGACAAGATAGGGATGAAGTCTAGTTTTTACAATGAGCTGATCCTCAAGATCCCAAGTGACTCATAAGTGATTCTGGGAGTGATCACAGTGCTCTGTATCAGAGGAACCATGGATTTAAATGCAGCGCAGCACCACCCCGTTTGCAACTGAAACCCGATCCCAGTCAAAGATCACTGTAGGAATATTTGGGTTTCCTTTATGGAGTCAAATGTCACAACAGAGTGTGTTAACATACAACAATAGCGCAGCATTAAGGAACCAAGGAATGTGGCTCTGCAGAAAGTGCTTGGGGGCCATTTTCCTCTGCAATGCAATGAATGCAAAGCGCTGTACCATTTTGGAAACTCCCACTGCAACGAATGCTGAACAAAACATTTTTCCATCTCCGCTAAAAGCCACTAAACGTATAACTTGTTTCTTCCATTTGTCCTTGTGCTATTCCAGACAGATTGGATGATTGTGACTTTATGTACATCAGGAAACGACCCAAACAAGGTACCGTCCCATGACTCGTAGAGCTCACAATGTTCTCAGCAGTTTTGCTCTCAGGTGATTTTTATTATGTATTCTAGCGACACAAAATATGCTGCTAATAAAACCCATGACTGTCTTTATCTCTCTCTCTCTCTCTCTCTCTCTCTCGCTCTCTCTGCCTCTCGCTCTCTCTCTCTCCCTCTGTCTCTACCTCTCGCTCTCTCTCTCTCCCTCTGTCTCTATCTCTCACTCTCTCTCTCTCTCCCTCCGTCTCTATCTCTCGCTCTCTCTCTCTCTCTCTCTCTCTCTCTCTCTCTCTCTCTCTCTCTCTCTCTCTCTCTCTCTCTCTCTCTCTCTCTCTCTCTCTCTCTCCTTTTTTTTCCTCCCTCTCTCCCCCCTTCCCTCCCCCCCCTCTCTCCCTCCCCCCTCAGACCAACCTCCCCCGGCCAGCGCCCGCCAGAGCATCATCTCGGAGCGGAGCGCGGGCACGCCCTCCTACCACCACCACCACTCCACCTTCTCCCTGCCCTCCCCGCGGGCGCCCCTCTCCCCGCTGCCCCGGGTGCCGCGGCCCTCCTCCTACCACCCCGCCCTGGGCTCCCTGCGGCTGGGGCCCGCCGAGCCGCTGTCCTTCGCCCCCCAGGACACCTTCAGGGAGCTGGACGAGTTCCAGGAGGACCCGGCGCTCTACCTGGAGGACTTCGGCTGGGAGGGCGAGGAGGCGGCGGCCGCCGAGCTCAGCGACCCCACCCTCAACCTGCTGGACCACCACGAGTACCAGGTACGGCCGGCCGCCGCGGGGGTGCGGGGTGGGTGGGTGGGTGGGTGGGGGGGGGGGGGGGGGGGTGTGGGGGGTGGGTAGGGGGGGGGGAGGAGGAGGGTGGATGGATGGATGGGGGGCTGATGGTGGGGTGGCGGTGGGTGGGTGGGTGGGTGGGGGGGGGGGGGGGGGTGGGTGGTGGTGGGTGGTTGGGGGGTTGGGGGGGATGGGGGGGTGACGGCGGGTTGGGGGTGGCAGTGAGTGGTTGGGCGGGGGGGGGGTGGGTGACGGCGTCGTGGCGAAGGGAGATTTGAGGAACGTCTCGGGGTTCATGTCGAGGCGCACACCGACACACGGTGAACCCTGCCACACACACACACACGACACACGACACACACACACAGACACACACACACACACACACACACACACACACACACACACACACACACACACACACACACACACACACACACACACACACACACACACACACACACACACACACACACACACACACACACACACACACACACACACAAACAACCACGACGACACGCGATGCATCACAGCCTCGGCCGGGGTTTCACCCGTTTGTTAATGGATTCATCCGTGCATTCACCCCTCTCACCCCGGCGGGTGGGGGCGGGGACATGCAGGACGACTTCGCCCCCCTCTACGACCTCCACCACTCCTTCCTGGGGATCACCTTCAGCGGGAGCAGTGAGGAGGAGCTGCTGGGCCACCTGGAGAGTGTGCGGGAGGTGGCCAAGCGCAGCGGGAGGCACTGGGCGCGCCGACGGGCCTGCTTCCTCCTGGGGAGACTCTGCGCCCGGAGACACAAGTACTCCCAGGTTGGTGCCGACACTCTGCCCCCCCCCCCAGAGGTTTTGCTGCCAGCGGTGACTCGATAGGGACTCTCCTGTATCCGAGGAGCAAGCTTTGTACTGTATGTGCGCGTGGCGAGGGCTACACCCACAATCTCATAGGGGATGCACTTTGTATTATGAAACGCCATTCGAGCGACGCCGTCATGCGGTGTTTGCGATGCTGTGAGTGTGTCTGTGTTCTCGGCACGCGTGGCCGCGGCGGGAATCAAAACGGTGATTTTTGTGTTGCGCTCCGCCGATTTCAGCCATAATGGCCGCCTCATGCTCTGCAGGTATAATGTGGGTGCGATTCGAACACACTGCGTCTTTTAAGTAGTTCGCCTCTCTCATTTGAATTTCAATCGAAACCCCAGCAGCGTTCATGTCCACGCTCTACTAATGGAGCTGGACAGGACTGCCATCGCATGCATATCAATAGCCACTCTGTATACAAGCAGTGGTCGTAGAGGTGGACGCACCCCTGTGACACCAGACCCCCCCCCCCCCCACCCCCCTGGTTCCGTTGCAGGCGCGCGTGTACTACGAGGAGGCCCTGGCCGTCAGCGTGGACGGCTTCGCCGACACGCCGCTGCTCAGCGCGCTCTACGTCAACCTGACCGCCGTGTACCTGAAGCAGCGCATGGTCGACAAGCTGCCCCAGACCCTGGAGAAGGCCTGCGCCATGCTGCTGTGCGCGCCGGCCCACGACTTCACCTCCCTGGACGAGATGGAGCTGCTCAACCTGCTGCTGCGGCGGTCGGTGGTGCAGGGCGACAAGCACCTGGAGGCGCGCGTGTGCTACCTGGCCGCCAGCCTCTTCCTGCTGCTGCGGAAGGCGGACGACGCGCTGCCCTTCGCCGAGCGGCTGCAGTTCCTCGTGCTCAACCTGTCGGACGCCGAGGGCCGCGACGCCGTCGCCCCCCTGGACCTGAACTGGCTGCTCAGCCAGCTGTACCACCGCAAGTACATGCCCTTCCTGGCGCTGGCCTCGCTCAGCCTGGACTCCAGGCGGGACCACAGCCTGCCGGAGGCCTTCCGGCGGGTGGAGCTCTTCGTCAGGAACTCGGGCCGCCTGAACCCCCGCTGGAGGGAGGGCATGGCGCCGCTGCCCGCCCACATCGTGGTGCACCTCCAGCGGGCGCTGGCGGTGGCGGAGCAGGGGAAGGACTGGAAGACCCAGCGGGACCTGTGTCTGGGGCTGGCGTGGGTCTACCAGCAGTACGGCGCGCTGGACAAGGCCGTGCGCTGTGCCCGGCAGGCGGTGGAGACGGGGGGCTACATCAACGAAGAGGAGGGCTTCCAGGCGTCCGTGCAGCTGGGCTGGCTGCTGGTGTTGACCGGACAGACGGACAGGGCCCTGGACACCCTGCAGCCGCTGCTCACATCTCTGCAGGTGATGTCGCGTTTCATTCAAGCCAGGCAGAGGGGGGGGGGGTTCATATGTTCGTATTTCATGCAAGCCGTAGGTCAACCACTTTGCTCATTATGCTACTGCAGGGCAGGATAGTGCAATGGCTAAGGTAAGTCGCTTTAGATCAAATTGTTTGCTAAATAGTAGTAAATAGTACAGCTGCTGCTAATACTAATGCTGGTAATCATAGCAATACTAGTAATAATAAAGCGGTAACAAATTCAATATTAAGTAATAATATTCAAAACCATAATATTCATCACCCTCATGATCAGCATCCAGATTAACATCCTTGAATTATGGCCGTTTCCAGGGGACCGACAGCCCCACGCAGCGGGGGGTCATCCACAACCTGCTGGCCCTGTGTCTCAGGCGCCAGGCCCGGGTCCGCGAGGCCGGCAAGCACCTCCACGCGGCCCTGGCCATCTCCCGGGAGAGCGGCAACGAGCGGAACCAGGCCCTGGCGCTGGCCAACCTGGGCTGCCTGGCCATCGACATGGGGGCGTCCTGCCTGGCCGAACGCTACCTGATCAGGTTCGAGTCAGACCTGCGGCTATATTATTGTATTATTATGTTGTTGTTGTGATAACAAACTGTGGTTGTTATATATGTTGTATAATATCTAAACATCAGCATCATATATATATATATATATATATATATATATATATTTTACAAACATATGTGTCGGGTCATGGAATCCAAGTCGCCAGAACAACATTTGCGCAAATTAACAAAGAAGTGATTTTTTTCAAAATGAGTGATTTTCGTTTTTTTGCAGAATCTGCTAGTTGAGATCACAGAGAAGCCTCTCCATGCTTCAGATAACAGTATTGGTTTCTTTTAAAGTATGCATTTTGTGTTTGAAATTGGGTGTGCCCATAGAGAGAACAACTCTAACAACAACAACTGCAAGAACAACTGCAACTGCAACAGCTTTTTCTCAGTTTTAGCTTTCGTGATGTGCCTTCAAATGGCCACAACTTCTCCAAATATTATCAGATTTCCATGTGTTACACATAAATATATCTGTTTTTTTATGTTGGTATAGGCTTTGCCCAAATGAAAATGTTTTTGTGAAAAATCGAACTGTATATAGATTTATGTCTTTCTAATCGTTATTACTTCATTTATGCTGTGACACACACATTTTATGGATTTGTGTGTGTGTGTGTGTGTGTGTGTGTGTGTGTGTGTGTGTGTGTGTGTGTGTGTGTGTGTGTGTGTGTGTGTGTGTGTGTGTGTGTGTGTGTGTGTGTGTGTGTGTGTGTGTGTGTGTGTGCGCGCGCGCGCGCGTGTAAAGTGCACCCTATCTCATGACCTCATCATCGTCGTATCTCACACTAGAATATGTCTTTATCATCATCATTATCATCATCACAGCTGATGACCTGATCCACCACACAGCCTTGTGGTCAGCGTCGGGACTCTGACCCGTTGTTGCTTTGACAGATCCTTGCGTCTGTTCTGGGACCTGGCGGAGAGCCCGTCGGAGGAGGAGCACGTGCAGACATACATGTGGTTGGGGCGGAGCTACAAGGACACGGGGAGGAGTCGGGACGCCAGGGCTTGCTACGAGCTGGGGCTGCTGATCGCCCTGCACGCCAAAAACCTGCACGGTGAGTCGCGGTGTTTGCCTCACGTTTGTGACGTGGCGCGATTTGTTGCCCGGGTCCTTTGTGCGTGGGAACATTCTTGAGAAGTGATGTATGGCTAATCCAATTGCTCTCTATTCTAAGTGCCCTGTGCGGGAGTGTCTAGTGCAGGGGTGTCAAACATACGGCCCGCGGGCCAAAACCGGCCCGATCGGGGGCTCAACCCGGCCCGCTGAATGAATTTTGAAAGTACAAAAATGCATAAAGACACAAACTCGAAATTCTTAAAACAATGCTATTCTATCATTGAGTGGGAAACATGTGTGCTTGATGAGTAATTAACAAGTGTCATTTCTCATCATGGCGAAAATACAACATCTTGTGGAAACCTTAAATCTGAGGTTGTTCATGATATGTTCTGTAAAAGGATATTTCATTAAATATGAAGATTACTGTACTTGTACTTCTTTGCATGAAAACAAGGGGAAAAGCATGGACTTATTGTTATGTATAGGTAATTCTGTTGTGATTGCACTGGTGCGGCCCACTTGACATCTCATTAGGCTGTATGTGGCCCCTGAACCAAAATGAGTTTGACACCCCTGGTCTAGTGTTTAGGGAGCTTTAATCCCAAGCCCACAAGGTTCTGGGTTCAAACCCAAATCAACAAGCAAAGCGCGAGTCACCACTCTGCTTATTAATTACATCATTCTTGGATGCAAGTGTGACACAGTCAACACTGCTCTTTCAAAGTGCAGTGCTCCACTCGCTCCAGCTTCACTTCTGCTTCACGCATCATGTGACCGAAAGTCGATGGTACTGTGACCGGTTGTCTCAGTCGAGTGACAGCCGCTGGTCGCCGTCCCCTCTCTGCCGCAGGCCAGATGGTGGTTGCCAAGGTGCTGAGCCGTCTCTATGCCGACCTGCTGCTGTACGGACAGAGCATCATCTACTACGAACACTGCGTGGCCGTGTCCCGCCAGCTGAAGGACAAGCGGCTGGAGGGGGAATACCTGGAGATCCTGAGTAGCCTCTACCTCTCACTGAACACAGAGAAGTGAGTCTCTCGCTCTCTGTCTCACTCTCTATCTCTCGCACCCCCCCCCCCTCCACCTTCCCCCCCCTTCCTCTCTTTTCCTCTCTCTCCATCCCACCCTCCCCCGTTTTCCCACCTCCCTCTCCCCCCGCGCCCACAGAACCCAACGTGTTCTCTATGAACTTTACGACTGTTAAGTTTAAATAGTTATCCCAAACACTAAAAAAAGGGCTTGCCCTTTACACTCGTATTGCCATTTGGAGATTATCTCCTTGACAGTGTGAAGCCCTAACAATCTCAGTAATGTTTGAGTAGTGTTTGTGTCGTCGAGTAGTAAATATTACACAACTGCCATGTGTCCATGCGATACAATCTTATATGAAACCAGCTGTGTCGTGTGTTGGGTCACGCCTCTCCACTGTCTTCATAATCCCGCATTCCCCAGATTGTCTTTGTTCAACATTCACATTGACTGTTTTCACCGTCATGGTTGGGTGGATGTTTCAATTCCAGGCTGTGGTTGAATAGTCTTTTTTCCTTCGGAAGAACTGTTTGAAATGACCCAGAGGTATCTAGGTGGCAGCCACGATAAGAGCTGTTTGAACTCTCTAAATGCTAAGGAAAGGTGCTTCAATGTGTCCTTTCTTATCTCCTTCAGCATAGGATAAACCGCACCTAGAGTGGGAAGGAGATAATGCCGACCCACAATTCCTTGCGGCAGGGACATTTAAAGCCAGGACAGTCAACATGACAGACAATTATTGTCCTACAATCATACCAATTGGGATTCATGTAGCTATACATGAGTGGGCCGGAGAGTGAGCGTGTGTGTGTGCGTGTGTGTGTGTGTGTGCATGTGTGTGTGTGTGTGTGTGTGTGCGTGTGTGTGTGCGTGTGCGTGTGCGTGTGTGTGTGCGTGTGTGGCCGCAGGTCGTCCCGCAAGTCTCTAGACTACACCAAGCAGAGCCTGAGAATCTCCATCGACCTGGGCAAGAGAGAGGAGGAGTCCGAGACGTGGCTCCAGGTGGGACGCATCTACTACCTCATCCGAGAGGACGAGCTGGCCGACATGTACCTCCAGGTGAGAGTGAGAGTGAGAGTGAGAGTGAGAGTGTGAGTGAGAGTGTGTGAGACATACATATGCCAAATCATCTTTAGAGTGTACTGAGAGTGTGAGTGTGAGAGTGGGAGAGAGAGTGAGAGTGAGAGAGTGTGAGAGTGTGAGACATACATATGCCAAAGCATCTTTAGAGTGTCCTGTGAGTGTGAGAGTGTGAGAGTGTGAGAGAGAGTGAGAGTGAGAGAGTGTGAGACATATGCCAAAGCATCTTTAGAGAGACCCTCCAGCGTCAAGTTGGGTGCAACACAAGGGCGACATCTAGTGGTGGACAGCAGAAGGAACCGTGACAAGGAAAAATAGTGTACTAGGGGAGTATGACAGATACATTTACCTACCTCCAGGTGAAAGGGAAAAAAACACACACTTTGTGTAAAGTAGTTCACGACACAACAGTGACATTTTGTGGAGAAGGAACGGTGGGGAAAAAATGGGTTGCAGGTGGTGGTGGTGGTGGTGATGATGGGAGCATGTGCGGGAAAGGAAGTTACGAAACTTGGAGCAGAATAATGCCCTGGTGTAAGAAACATGGCCACAAATAGATTTCTCTAAGAGGGCAGCGCAGTTTGTACATAAAGATTAGGCTGTTGACAAGCTGAGCACAAGGAGAGGCCGCAAAGTTGCTTTCGCTGCACCCACCCTTACTCCGCGTTCCTCGCTCGAACTTAAAGCCAACAACACTGACAGTCATCTAAAGTCAGCCCACGGTCTTCAACTGGGATGCGGCGACATTACGTTCACCCTGTTTTTGACCTACTTTCACCCGACAAAGCGTTTCACTGAACTGCCCTATAACACTCTCTTATTGCCGAGCCGCAAATGTTTTTTTCATCTACCAACCGCGGCCGTGTGTTCACTGACGCAGGCTGCGGTGAAGACGGCGCTGAGGATGAACGACCCTCACTTCGCCATGAGCATCTACGAGGAGGCCGGCGACGTGTTCTTCAAGGGCCACCGGAGCAGGATGGCGTCGCTGCCTTTCTTCCGGGTGAGGAGGCGTCGGGACCTGGCCGGGCTCACAGTCCTTGCTGCGGGCCTCAGAGTGACGGGCACTTGGACGTGTTCCGATATCCATACTTCCCCCCCCCCCCCACCCCGTAAAAACACAACCGCAACGCACTAATGTGCCCTCTTTTTCGCAGCCTTTATGGCCTCTCTACACACAATTACCCCTAATCACACAATCAGACTTCCATCAGTACACTTGAACGTAGTACGCTATCCGCACTCGCTAAGTGCGCAGATTTTCAGATGTTAGTGTTGTTCCAAATGGTGCACTTCCTGGAAATTACCATCAGCTGCGCGGCCGCCTCACCCGCCAAACAAACGTGAATCCATTACGCCCACTGACGTCTAGCCTGTTTCGAAGTGAGCCCGCCTCTTCCGCTACGTAGCTAAGATGGCTGCTGTTGAGTATGGAAAATGTACACCGTTGCATACTATGCATACTAACTGTTTTGAGGGCAACATCCGGGTCATTTCACTACACTTTTTTCTGCCGCGATCGTAATCGGAACACCCTACATACTCAAACTAAGTACAGCAAGTACAGGAAGTATGGATATCGGAACACGGCCCAGCTGGTCTCACAACCTGCCGTTTCTAATGCCTCCTCTGTGTTGGTTCTGAGGAGATGGATTGAGTCATAATGACACGTCTCTTCTCTTCTCTTGTTAAGAATACAAAAGATATCAGGTCAGATGAGTAATAATAATGATAATGATAATAATAATAATAATAATGGCAGATATTTGTTTTGTCCTGCTCATTTTTAGGATTTGAATATCCAATTAAATTTTCACATTTACATTTGCTTGTCTTTGTTAAAGCTTTGTGGTGTAATATATACCTTGATTTACTTATTTATGTATCTAAAATAACTTTAATAATTCATGACTCTACAGTCATCTCATCTCTGTTCCGTTAACTCATGTCGTGTGTTTCCTCTCTGAATGACCCTTGCAGGACGGCAGCCTTCCGTTCGCACGCAGCGTCCGCGACGTTCACTCGGAGTTCCGCCTGCTGAGCAAGCTGACGGAGCTGCTGATGACCCAACGAGACCAGGAGGAGGCGCTGCAGTACGCCAGCCTGGCTGTGGAGGTGGCCAGCAAAACGGGTCAGTCAGCGGCACCGCGTGACGCGCCATGATGGATCCAGCCGTTTGCTCCTCGTCGCCATACCTTTTTTACTCGTTTCCAATCCGAAGCTGCTGTGTTCGATCCCCGGTGTCCGCAGCCTCCGTGAATGCATGCCTTGGTTGAGAAGGTTCTTAAATGTCTGATGTTTTCTCTGAACAGTGCACATTGGGTCAAAACATTGCACAGCGCGTTTGTTGTTCTTTTTGAGTTATCCTCTCTGCTGCGTGTCTCTCGTATTTGCGCTGCGCGAACCGCAATGACACATTTTAGCGGCAGTAGCTCAGTCGAAAGTGCAGAGCGGGTCGTCCACCAACCGTAGAGTCGGCGGTTTGATCCCCCACCTCCACATGTCGAACCCCACAAATCTACTGATTGTAAGTCGCTTTGGACAAAAGTGTCTGCTAAATGCCCCCTTTACCCTTTACATTTTCTCCACCAGAGGACTAAAATAATTCATCTCAAGTCTACGTCCTGAATATGCCCGACCTTTTGCGGGGGCTTTGCGTAACGGCCACATAATCACGCCACGCCCGTCGACCCCGCCTTGACCCCCCTGCCTTGACCCCCCTGCTTGACCCCCTGGCCCCCCTGACCCCCTTCAGGTGTGGGCGTGAACGAGCGGACGGCCTACCACCGCCTGGCCACCGTGTACTACCGGCTCCAGCAGTACGAGATGGCGGAGAACTACTACCTCAAGGCCCTGTCGCTGTGCCCCTCGCCGGGGGAGCTGCACCCCATCCAGGCCCGCTACTTCACCAAGGTGTACACGCGGCTGGGAGACATCACGCTCTACCAGCTCAAGGTACTGCAGGGGGGGGGGGGGGGGGGAAAGGCGATCGCTTCCAACTGTCATTTTTCTCGGTTGATAATTAGATTTGATTAGATTCAATTTTGTTCTCAGTATTTTTGAGACATGGGAAGGAAATGTGTTCTCTGCATTTGACCCATCCTATGGTACATAGGCATAGCAGTGGGGCTGCTATGTTCAGCCGCCCGGGGAGCAAATTGGGGTTCAGTGCCTTGCTCAAGGACACTTAGACACGCAGACAGTTGGAGGAGGGGGAATCAAGGGGATCGAACCGCCGACCCTACGGTTGGTGGACGACCCGCTCTGTCCACCCGCTCTAACCACTGAGCCACCGTCGCCCCTAATAATAATAATAATAATAATAATACGAATACGATGTTGGCTTATTTCGTGTAGTTTTTCCCCCTGCTGTACTGTGAACTCGCAACAAAACAACATCCCGGGTCAGATATATTCGGCGGCCAGTAAATGTAGCATGTGGTCACGTAAACACTGCCACTAGTCAGAGGAGGGACAAGACCAGCACAGTGTTTGGTACTAAACCACCGCGGCGCCAAAACCGTGACTATGAACCTGGAGTGGAGTTGATTCCACTCTGCTCAACTCCCATCACCCCCCCTCCCCCAGTGAAACCGGAAACACGCACAACAACGTCAAAGGTCCCCCCCCCCCCCTTGCTGTGCACTCATCCTGTTTGGTACCCGTTTCCCTTCCCCCCCCGCCCCCCCTGCAGGATGCCTTCGATGCCATGGGCTACTTCCACCTGGCCCTGGCCGCGGCCCTGGAGGACCGGGCCCACCCGCGGGCCCTCTACGTGCTCTACATGAAGCTGGCCGAGATCCACGCCCACCACCTGCCCGACCCGCAGCTGCTGCACACCTACCGGGAGCGGGCCCACAGCCTGCGGCGGGTGCTGGCGGGCGAGGAGGAGGAGGAGGAGGAGGAGTCCCCTCGGGGCAGGCCAGAGGGAGGGACCGGGGAGTCGGGCGAGGCGCAGGAGAGCAGGGGGGAGACGGGGGAGGGCGTCGGCGAAGACAGCGCGGAGGTCGACGGCGGCGCCGAAGAGGAGGAAGACTCGC
>JAXIVH010000338.1:122500-141600 GCA_036785325.1 Urophycis tenuis | reverse complement strand
GTACTGTATATCCTACTGTTGCTTGACATGTTTCATTGATTTATTAGATTTTGTTTGAATAGGTTTTTACTCTTCAGTTTTATTCTTGTTTGATCCAGACTTTTCTTAACACCTCAATTCATATCCCGTCTTTTCATGTCCTCCTTCTAATCTTTTACAATATGACAGTGAAGGAGACCATCATTTATCAAAAAGGCTTAAGCCAGACCTTCAACTTAAACCTTGACCTCACATTCACTTTGTGTGCTTCAAATGACCTTGATAAAAAAATGTGACCACTGATGTGACCCTACTGACATACCCATGCATTTTGAGATGACATGTACTTTTAAAATATAAACAAAAGTCACGTGTAGGCCAATATAACAGGGTTTAATGTACACCCCGTCCTGTTCTATATTAGTTCCTCATTTCCATTTTGCGATTAATAAAGTTAATCTTTTGTCATCTGAGATGACTCAATAAAGTATTTCTTTTCTATTCTATATTACTCATGGAATTACTGTTTTTGTAGTGGAGGGAATGACAAAAGAAAAACAGCATTTCACCTTAAATGTATTTGCATTATTTATATAGGTATATAGAGAATATATTGAGGATATTTCACGTTTCATTCTAAAGTCTAATTAGTGTTCAATACTTTCCTTATTTGCTTTAACACCTGAAAAAACTTCCTGGTTTTAATAAAAAAGAACCTTATCGTAATGGCATCTTTCCAGGATGCACTTTAAAAATACGCTATGATGTGACTCGATAGAGGGAAACATCTAATACAAATCTAAAGGTAATGCTATTTGTGGGTTTGTTTTGGTCACATTAACCAAGGTCCAAGACCTATGTTTTCACTACTGATATATCTTTAACCTTCAGGACAGGTTGAGTGCATATTATTCAAGGTTGACATGTGCAGCCAGTTCTATTTTTGCAATTGTATGTCCCGAGGATCACCTTGTCTCTCTTGATGCCATTAAATTTCATCAATATGTCCACAGTCTTGGCTGCCCACAGTGAGCCATTAAGAGCGGTACTTCCACCCCTGAAGGGCAGACCAATTAAGACTAGAGGGTTGGTTGAAAGGAAGAACTTTTTTTTTTTTTTTTTAAATTGATAACTGTAAAAAGATATGTTCACAAATGTAACAACTACAATATGTTTATGTTTACAATGTTTTTTTTTTGCACAATATTTTTTTATTTTTTACAATTTGGCGAATTCTATTATTATTATTTGCATTGATTTTGGGTTGCTATTAAATTTTGCAGCATGGCAAAATGTACAACTCTGGATTTTTTACATTGACACTGTTACAGCTGTCTAGGGGTAGGTGTACATATTTAGTACTACTAAGGGCTGTGTACGAACTTGTTTGTATGGTGCAACCTGTTTTGATTTAGTAATGTATAAACCTCAATGACGCCAACACTTACATAATAACTAAACTACATTTGAACTTCCACAAAGCTAGTGCAACCAGCTTCAGAGCAAAAACAATGGTTTGTTTGTTTTACTGACATTCATCCTGTTAGCAAATCTCTATTGGAAATAACTCGCGATAGATCAGTGCCAAGAGTGGTATTATTAATTTCAAATGTTGCAATCAACACAAGATTATTATAAAAAAAGCAGAAGAGGGAATTAGAGCCATCCACATCTTCCTTATATCTGCTCATTAGGCTTAGGAGGCAGTGATGGACTCTCCGTGATTAGATCTGGTGTGCGTCTGTTGCGCGATTAATGGGGAGCGAAACGAACGAAGCGGCCATTGATTGCAAGCACTAGCAGGTGTTAATGCATGGGGGGGGGGGGCAAACATGATCATTAGTGAAATCGGAGTGAGGGTACCTTCTCCTAAGTGGTCAATTTGACATCTCCAGAGGACTGCCATGAGAGAGTGAGAGAGGAAAAAAGTTTGCTTACGGGAGCCCAGAGAAAAGTAAACATGATCATTAAAGCTTGTCTCGTTCACCGAGAGAGTGATGGCTCTGTCTCCTTAAGCCAGGGAACGCGATGCCAAGTGGTCCCTGATGTGATTGAGTTAGCTCGTGGCTCAGAAGCAGCGTTTCCGAAGGGAATAACTCTTGGGATGGAGATTGGAGGGTAGCTGTAGTCTATAGTTGTACTTTACTTACATTTAGACTATAGACTGGGACAAATATTCAAACACGATATTCAAAGTTAGATATGAATAAAACAACTATAGAGGCACTAACTGAGTTTGAAGAGATATCTTTTTACTGTGACTACTGTGACTATAAAAGGTAAACAAACATATTAAATACATACCATATATATACACCATATGTATTAACAACTAAGAAATGAATCTTAATATGCTCTCCTCATAATTGCAGTGTGCTGCATTTAAAATGTATATTGTTTTGAAATACAGCAGAGGTATACAGGTTAGGAAAGGAAAAAAAAACAAAAAAAACATTTACTGTATATATAAGATATTCCACACAAAGTAGCATGTGGCATAAAAAACACCCCAAAATAATAAACCCCAGCACTGTTGTGACACATGAAACACGAGGCTAAGGTGCCGCCATGTAACCTTTTGTAAATGGCAAAGCCAAATATCAGGAATGTCAGTTTGTGGAATACAATAGGTGACATTACTGGTTAAGAAACAGCAGCCATGCAGCCAGCTCACAAGTCGCCCCCCATTCATGGCTTTTTGTCAATAATTATTGATACAATTTATAAATACGGTAGACTACGGTGAGATCTTGTTCCAATTATGCCGTATGACATGATAACCGGTCATACTCTGCACAGGGGCCTCACGTCTCCTGCCTATTGCAGTGTAGACTTGTTGAGACGAGTGGACTGAGTCCTCCCACTTTAACACAGAGTCAAACACTGATCATTCACTCAGCTGCCGTGATCAGACCCTTTAAATGCCACCACACACACAAAGCATTTAACAAAGAGAGGGAAAGAAAAGAGTGATGACAGCAAGAATCTGAAATTAAACACCGCCTGTGATTGACAGCGTGGATTCCCCAAACTAATCAGGCAGAGACGTTCTGATTGGTTACAAACGGGGCGGACAGAGCAGTTCACTCACCAATAGATGGACCTTTGTAATTTACAAAAGACGACACTGAACTAAACTTTGCTATTCTGTTTGTGTTGTCTCTCTGTCTCTGTCTTGTTTTGCGTCATTGCTTCCCCTTCCATTAGATGTGTTGCGGGTAAGATTGAACCTACAACACATTTAATGGAAGGGAAGAAATGATGCAAAACAAGACTGTGACAGAGAGCCAACGCAAGCAGAATTGTAAACCTTGACACTGCCAGTGCAACACACTACAGACTACTGCACTTGTTATAATAAATAAACATTGCTAACTTAAATAGTGCAATGGGGAGAGAGAGTGAGAGAGATGGGGGGGGGGGGGGGTTATATTAAAGATGGAGAAGGGCAATCCAGGCGATGAATGAGTTTGACATTTTGATTCGGCCGCTTGGAAGAAGCAAGTAAACGGCCGAAATAACGAGCACTCAGATGACCCGTGGAGTTCAGACCTTTTTTTTTCCTTAAAGTACTTCTGGGATTGGGGAAGGGGCCAGAACCAGTGTTTGGCAGGTGTGTTTTCCTGCATTTCTACTGATGGTGAACAGCGCAAGCAGCAAGCTAATCATTTAGATGGGTGTTGTTTTTGTACCCTGGCAATGGAGTGGGACTTATTCACCTGCCAGACATCTTGGGTCTAAGCTCTGCATTCTGTTCTCCCTTACTGTTAGCGTTTAGAATCAGAATTCTTTTATTTGTCATTGTCCCTAAGGTACAACGAAATTAAAAAGGCAATCACCATTTCAGTGCAGTAAGAAAAAATACAAAATACAAAATAAAAAAATAAAAAATAAAAAAATAAAATAAATAGAAAAAATAAACAATAAAACATATATACAAGAGGTGAGTGCACAAACTGGAGGAATTTAACAGAATAAATATGTTGAAATAAATACAGATTAAATTAACAGATTAAATGGTCAGATATTGCACTTGTTATAGAGGTATGGAGGTACAGTATGTATAGGTATTAGTGTTAGCGTTTAGAATCAAGTTGGCCCATGTCGGGAAAGAGACCAAGTATCAGCCAATAGCTGTTTGCAAATGTACAAGCGACTGATTTCTGACTGGCTGGTCAAGTTTGTGCCCAGTAGGAACCTCCCTTGCATACTTACAAGTGAAAGAGAGTGGGGTTCGACAAATGCAGATTTGATGAACAAATTATGAAATGATGAAAAAAAAAAAAAAGGAATGGCTGAATGGATGAGTGGATTAATAAAAGATGAGGATGTAATACTATGGTCCTGTCCAGGATTTGGGCTATTTTATTAAGTTAGATTGTCTATGGAGGGAATGTCAGGGAGAATTTTTACAAACTGAAGTAATGTGTATGAAAACATACACTAAAAAGAAGCACATATACAATACATAATGCATAGAGAAGGACAATACTGAGGAGAGGAGAACGCCCATTCAGCTAAGGGGATGAAGTGAGAGAGAGAGGAGTTGTGAGAGAGAACAAGGACATTAAATGTGTGCGTGGGAGCAAGAGAGAGACCGTAAACAACTCCAGCTGATTGGCCGAGACTGGTACAGAACTATTGTTTAGCAAATTGGCTGCTGTACATGGTGAAACTGTGAAGTGGATAAATGATGCAGGTTTGGTAATACAGAGGTTGATTTAGTCTGTCTTTGTTATTTATGCTGTTAATTAAATCTCTGTGTAGTGTGGACAAAATATAGATTAGATTCAATTTTGGTCGTTCTCAGTATTTTTTAGATATGGCAACGAAATGTGTCCTCTGCATTTGACCCATCCTATGGTACATAGGAGCAGTGGGGCTGCTGTGTTCATTTGACCCATCCTATGGTACATAGGAGCAGTGGGGCTGCTGTGTTCATTTGACCCATCCTATGGTACATAGGAGCAGTGGGCTTCTGTGTTCATTTGACCCATCCTATGGTACATAGGAGCAGTGGGGCTGCTGTGTTCATTTGACCCATCCTATGGTACATAGGAGCAGTGGGGCTGCTGTGTTCATTTGACCCATCCTATGGTAAATAGGAGCAGTGGGCTGCTGTGTTCATTTGACCCATCCTATGGTACATAGGAGCAGTGGGCTGCTGTGTTCATTTGACCCATCCTATGGTACATAGGAGCAGTGGGGCTGCTGTGTTCATTTGACCCATCCTATGGTACATAGGAGCAGTGGGGCTGCTGTGTTCATTTGACCCATCCTATGGTACATAGGAGCAGTGGGGCTGCTGTGTTCATTTGACCCATCCTATGGTACATAGGAGCAGTGGGGCTGCTGTGTTCATTTGACCCATCCTATGGTACATAGGAGCAGTGGGCTGCTGTGTTCATTTGACCCCATCCTATGGTACATAGGAGCAGTGGGGCTGCTGTGTTCATTAGACCCATCCTATGGTACATAGGAGCAGTGGGGCTGCTGTGTTCATTTGACCCATCCTATGGTACATAGGAGCAGTGGGGCTGCTGTGTTCATTTGACCCATCCTATGGTACATAGGAGCAGTGTGCTGCTGTGTTCATTTGACCCATCCTATGGTACATAGGAGCAGTGGGGCTGCTAGGTTCAGCGCTTGGGGAGCAAGTTGCGGTTCAGTGTCTTGCTCAAGGACACTTCGACATGCAGACAGTTGGAGGAGAATCGAGGGGATCGAACTGCCGACCCTACGGTTGGGGAACGACCCGCTCTGTCCACCCGCTCTAACCACTGATCCACTGCCGCCCTATATATATATATATATATATATATATATATATATATATATATATATATATATATATATATAAATATACACATATTTTGTAACATTTAGCAGGTAGGTGCTACTTGCCAAAATGTTTATCTGTGTATGAGAAATAGTAGAAGTTTAAGCAGGCTACTCTGGGTGATTTTGGCGAGTCAGTGATTCAGCTCCAGTATGTTAATGCGAGGAAGACATTTGGCGGAGCTCAGTAAGAAGTAAGAAAGTAATAAATAACAGTACAATTATAAACTGAACTCATTTGCTTGCGAGTCTAAACACAATTGCTCTTATGTGCTAGCATAGTAGCGGTGTAACATATGCTGTCGTGCATGTGGCAGCCAATTTTGCTTCAGCTAGTTCTTTTTGGCAATGTGTGAACACTCCTTTCAGGAAATCCTTGTAAAGGAGACAAGTGTGATGTCTGGATGGAGTTGTTAGCAAGCACACACACAGGAGGGTAACCGGGTAGAGCAACATTAGCACTGGAGTGTGATTAGCCATGCAAGCTACTTCAAATATGTCCTGCTCTGTGACATAGTGACATGACTAGGATTGTCCACCTAGATTTATGCTCGATAGATCAGTCTAGCAAACTACCCAGGGGGCTGTACTGGTAGGCTTAACTGTCCATTATACATCTAGGTGGGCACTCCCACTTGTGATGTCACCAATGCCTTGCAATGTCTCATAACCCTGACACCAAGTGATAAAATATGAACCCTTTAAATGGAATCAAGTCCACTCTGTGTTGTAACATGAATTCACGACTCTAAACTAACTACTACTGAACATCTACTTAGATGACTGTGCATTTGAGAGTGAATATAATATACCATGGTTAAAAATTAACCATTATACTAGGTATTGAACCATACATCATTTACAATAGTGTCCAGAGCATGTGGAACAATAGAGCACATGTGCAATGTATTCAAACTTGTCATATACACCCAAAATGCTTTCAAAACACACAAACCCTCACAATTTATAAGTTAAATATGAAAAAGCTAAATTGCATCCTGTTTTGGCAGGAATATTGATGATAAGGCAGAAAGGATAAGGCTCACTCCATTGTTATGACGAGTCACTACATATTCCTCCTATAAGATGAGAAAAAAATATTTTTCACAATTTTTTTTTAGCGTTCCTTTGTGTGTCTTGTGTTATCTTTCTCCCTGTCTTCCAATGCTGGCCTGATTGCTGAAGTCTCAACACGAACCCCGGGCGTCTTTGAGAACCCAGTGTTGCACTTAACAGCATCGCCCCGCAGTGTGTGTGTGTGTTTCCTTGTTGTTACAGACAGTTTGTTTGTTGTGACTCTCTGTGTGTGCACACATTGAGAGAAACACCTTCCTCTTCCTGCTCCCACCCTTTCAACAACATGTTCGCTCTTGTCCCACCATGCACTGCTGTTCTCCGAAGACAGCCACGTTTCCAAGTGACCCGCCATGAGCTTGCTTGTTAAGCAATGCTGTGTTTTCCAATTAAAAAAAAAACAACAACAAACAAATAACAACGCACTCTCCAGCAGACCATTTAGCCTGTGATCTAATTATGAGAGGGAAACTTTGAGAGCTGGATTCAAAGCGCCAACAACATCAATAACAGCTCTCTCTACATCTTAAGGAAGGGTTTGGGTTAACGATGAAAGAACAACTTTATTTCACTTAGGAATATATATATATATTTAAATATATATGATGTAGCCTTTGTGTGTCTTTGCTTCAAAGTACATACTTTACACGAAGGTGTGTGTCTGTGTGCACATACTTGTGTGTGTGTGTGCATATATGTTTGTGTGTCCTATGGTGCTGAGCTGGGAAATGAGAACACACAACTCTGCCTACTGTCTCTGGAACGCTAAGCATGAAACTAATACAGAGAGAGAGAGAGAGAGAGAGACGAGAGAGAGAGAGAGAGAGAGAGAGAGAGAGAGAGAGAGAGAGAGAGAGAGAGAGAGAGAGAGAGAGAGAGAGGAGAGAGAGAGAGAGAGAGAGAGAGAGAGAGATGAGAGAGAGAGAGAGAGAGAGAGAGAGAGAGAGAGAGAGAGAGAGAGAGAGAGAGAGAGAGAGAGAGAGAGAGAGAGAGAGTATAAAAAGTGGTAGGAGCTTTAACAAGCCTACGCCGGCTTGGATATGCCGTCTGAAGGACGGCCAAGTTTTGAAACAATTCAAATGAAAGCGCATGTTTGTTTTCAGGCTTATATGACTGCCTGTCTGTTAGCCTTTCATCTAAAAGGAAATGAGCTTAGCTATTCAATGGGGAAGAGATCTGAATGGCACAATGACATTTTGATGAATATTTGGTTCTGGAGAAGCTCAAGAAGCCTGAAGAAAAAAAAACTGTTTGGTTTTTGGATGATAGGAAGAAAAACATGAAATCGAGAGAGGAGGTTTAAGTACATAAAAAAAAGTCAGGTTGACTCTGAAACAGACCTTTTGCACACCAAATGTATTTCTGACATCGCAGATCAAACCGCGCGCGGCAGCCTCTGATTCTGCCGAATTGTGGGGGAGAATGTCCTTTTGATCATTTTATTTATGGATACATTCTCAGTCAGCTTTTCCACTGCCTCAGAGTCACACACCGTCTGCTCCCGTCATCTACAAAGCTGCAGACCTACATTCATTTCCAATGGGCTCCTGGCTACATGCAGTGGCAAGGTGGGGGCATTCAGGGCCACACAGTCCCCACACAGCACTTTAAATGTTGGGGCCCAATGTCCACACAGCCCACTTTTCTTAGCAGCAGCGATTTTTTTCTCATGAGTGTATATGCGGCTGCATGCGCTGACCGGAAATTCTAGTGTAAAAAAATACAGAACTGGTGTCATCACCCGCTGCTCCTTTTCGGGGCAAACAATCAAATGTTCCGCTCTGAAACTTCAGTCTTGGGGGGGGGGGGGGGGGGGGGGGGGGGAACGTGTTCTTGCCGTGTTCGTCCAGCGTCGACGACAAAAGGAGAACCACGGCCACGCTAGCATGTCCAACAATCGCAGAGGTTTATTTCTCTGTGAACGGGCGCTTCACCCCAGCACCCTGGCTGAGCTTTACTGCCAGAAGCAAAATACTATGTGGGCACAGCCTCTGTGAACCCTTGTGAACCCTGTGTTTTCTAACTGGAATTCAAACACTTTCAAAGTGTTGTTGTGGTTCCTCATTCCTCATTCCCCATTCCTCGTTCCTGAGGTATTTTCCTTCCTTCCTTCCTCATTGTAGCTGGTGATTACAACCACGCCAACCTCAAGACAGTTTTTCCTCATGTGTACCAACACATAGACTTTCCTACACGAGGAAAATATCACTCTGGACCTGGTCTACACCACACAGCGAGGAGCATACAAGGCCTCACCCCTGCCCCACCTCGGCGCTTCAGACCACACCACTGTTATGCTAATGCCAGCATACAGGCCTAAGGTCAAAGTCACCAGACCAGTCCAGAAGCAGGTACGGGTGTGGCCAGAGGGTGCTTCTTCAGCACTACAGGACTGCTTTAACACCACAGACTGGGACATGTTTAAGCAGGCAGCCACCTACAAACCAACACACCAATATCCAGGAGTATTCAGACACTGTTACTGCCGACATCTAGCCTGGCTGACGCGTCCACATCTGGATGAGATGGTGGTCTGGGAACTAGGTGTGCATGTTCTCGGTATTTGAGGCATGGTTTACGAATGCCTAGAGCCGTTTATTGGGCCCTAACGAATGTCTATCAAATGGCGTCTGGTTCTTCACATGCTGCTTTGCGCGCGATCATAGCAATTGCTACTAAAAATTAGCTACTAAAATTAAATTATTGCTACAAAAGCTACTTAATACACTTTCTAAAGCTGCATCGAACGGTAACGTTGTGTCCGCTGCCATGTTGGATTAACACGCTACAAGCTTCGGTGTCGCGCATAGACGTCTTCATCGTCTTGCTGCCCCCCCCGTTCTGTGATTGGTTCCCTAACTCAGGGGAAAATAAGGGCGGTGGTTTCCAGGCTGTCTTTGCAGTGAGAATGAAATTGCGCGCAAAGCAGCATGGGAATTCCAGGCTAGCCTACATCAGCAAATACATTGATGTCACGGACACCAAGACCATCACAGTACGGGCCAACCAGAAACCATGGCTGACGGGGGAAGTCCGTGGTTTACTGAGAGCCCGGAATGCTGCTTTTAGAGCAGGTGATGAGGCTGGCCTGAGATCAGCGAGAGCCAACCTGATCCGGGGCAACAAGCTAGCTAAGAGGCAGTACAGTGCCAGGATATCCGAACACTTCACTGACAGCAGAGACACTAGGAGCCTGTGGTAGGGGATACAGACCTGACCAGACCTGTCTCAGTGACATCACTCTGCTGAACAACCTCAATAACTTCTTTGAACGGTATGAAGCTGACAACAGCACCCTGCACAGAAGTCACCACCCCTGCAGATGACCAGGTGTTGTGCCTCTCTCCAGCCAGTGTGAGGAGATCCATCTCCAGGATCACCGCTCGCAAGGCTGCAGGGCCTGACAACATTCCCGGTCGTGTGCTGAAGGACTGTGTAGAGGAGCTCACAGATGTCCTCACAGACATGTTCAACACCATCCTGTTTCAATGACCGCCCGGTTGCACTAACCCCATTCATCATTGAAGTGCTTCGAGCAGTGATCATGCAGCACATCAGATCCATCCTCCCCCCTCACTGGACCCATACCAGTTTGCATATCAGGCCAACAGGTCAACTGATGATGCAATCTCCACCGTCCTCCACTCAGTCCTCACCTACCTGGAGACCAAGGACTCCTATGTGAGGATGCTGTTCCTAGACTTTAGTTCAGCTTTCAATATGATCATCTGCAGGACTGCAGACCTCACTATGTAACTGGTTGTTGGACTTCCTGATCGGAAGACCGCAGCAGTGTGAGTCGGCAGGAACACATCCAGCACAATCATGCTGAACACAGGGGCCCCCCAAGGATGCATGCTCAGCCCCCTTCTCTTCACCCTGCTGACCCATGACTGCACTCCATCTTTCAAAAACAACCTCTTCATCAAGTTTGCGGACGACACGACTGTGGTGGGGCTCATCAACCACAACGATGGGTCTAACTACAGGTAAGAGGTGAGCCAACTGGCTGAAGTGGTGCAGAGACAAACAATCTCTCTCTCAATGTGCAGAAGACGAAGGAGATTGTTGTTGACTTCCGGAGAGCCTCCACCCAGCACCCCCCACTGACCATCAACGGTGTTGCTGTGGAGAGAGTGAGCAGCACCAAGTTCGTGGGTTTGCATCTCACCTCTAGGACCTCTCCTAGAGCTTCAACACCGCATCACTGGCCGGCAAAGCTCAGCAGCACCTCTACTTTTCAGCAAACTTTGAAGAGTGAGAGCACCTGCCCCCATCTGTGCTCCTTCTACCGGGGAACCACCGAGAGCATCCTGACCAGCTGCATCACTGTGGTGGTACGGCGGCTGCACTGCATCTTGTAGGAAGATGCTGCAGCGCATAGTGAGAGCAGCTGAGAAGATCATCGGTGCTCCCCTCCCCTCCTCCAGACATCTACAACACACACCTGTCCCGCAAAGCACTCAGCATTGCGGGTGACTGCCACCCACCCCTCCCACTGCCTCTTCAAACCTCCTGCCCTCTGGTAGGAGGATGAGGAGTCTCAAGGCAAGGACCAGCAGACTGAAGGACAGCTTCATCCACCAGGCGGTCAGGATGCTGAACTCCCACCCAGCACTGACCCCCCTTCTGTCTCTGCCCTCTGCCCCTGCAAACTCAGGTCATTAACCCCCACCCAGTCACCCCCACACACCTGCACACTACTCCTCTCCCCCACCACCATGCACAGCCACTTTGAAGAACCATTTTTAAGACTATTTTTTAAAATAATCTGTATCATACTGCCCATACTGTTTATATACTGTCTATACTGTTTGTATATATTCTCTTCTTTTGATTTTGTATTCTTAGTTATATCTATTTTTGATTTTTATATTGCATACGAGTATAGCGGTCTTGCACCAGGGATCGAGGGGAAACGTCATTTCGGTTTTTTGTGTCCTGCACATTCATTGAAACTGAGAATAAAGTTGACTTGACTTGGTTCTAGACGGGACAGGGGGGGCCGTGTTTTCCGAACGGCTATGGACCCCACGCTGACCTTTTTTCAGTGAGAAGACTCAATTAATTTGGAGTTATAATGAGCGATATATGTGTATATACGTAACGCATGACCACCCTGGCGTTAGCGTTAGGCCTCCTCAACATCGCTGTAGCTTCGTCGCGACGTTGAAGTGGACGCCGAAAATTGGACCACTTTAAAACCAAAAGAGTAGACTCGTTTTGGGTTCACTTGCACAGCTCAGTTTCAACTCGACGCAACTGCGCAGCGTTGTTACAGAGTTACAAATCATGACCCATCAGTGGGTGAGATAGCTTACATTTAGCCTGCATGGTTTTAATTAGCCGGACCATAGCTGGCAAATTCTTGTTTCTTATCCCCTACATGGTCAGATATCAGGGGTCAGGTCATGGGACCCCAGCCCGTAGCAGTGCTAGCGTTAGCATAGTGTCCTCAGTACTGTAATACACTTGCTCTTCATTTAATAGGACGAAAGAGCTAATAAACCCCATCATTATAGTTGCAGGGCTTCCAAAATGTGGCTATGAGTTTAAATTGAATTACAATACCATTTTTGTATATTTGAATATTTGCGTTAAGATGTTATGTCTGGTTGCATTATGCAACCCGGACTTGGTTGGCATTGACAGGTCATGAGGGAGTAAGTTGGGGTTAGACATTAAATAGTACAGTACAATATAGAGACAGGCCATTAAGGATCGGGTTGTGGTCAGGCACCTCATCACCCACATCACAAGACTACAATCCTCCCTACCGACTCTGTTGAGTCCGGGGGATGGGTTCCAGCATTTTGTATTCGTATTGCTGTATAGCATGCTTGTACCTGTGATGTCAGGCTTCTGCGGCATGAAAAACTGGTAGAAGGTGGGCTCAGAGAGGCCCTTGACATTGCGCGCGGTGATCTCCACTTCGTAGCGTGTGTTCCACTGCAGCGGCTGCAGCAGCGCAAAGTCACTGGCGCCTGGCACCAGCTTGGTCATCCACTGCTCCTCCTTGTCCTGTCAGGGGGGGGGGGGGGGGGGGGAGGGCAGGGTGGGGACCGGGGCAGCAAAGGGTGCAGTGAGGATGCGGGTGGGGAACAGGACACAGAGGTGGAGTCAAATATTTGTTTGTGATTTGTACAGCTGCTGTACAAATCCTACAGCATGAGTAGAATGTGATTTGTATGATTTTTTTTTTTTTTACATGGTATCCCCAGTTGCTTTTATGGCGTTCATTTGTTAGCCTGGTTCCAGACTGACAGACTGGCAGCCAGTCTCTCTTGCGAGGTGTCTACAGTCCCTTCCACAAGAGAGTCTGGCCATTTGCCGTAAGCAGTTGATTTGAAACTATGCCTTGACAGACAACGCCTTCAGCCAATCAGATTAATCTAACGTCTCCGACAGCGCAAGTGGATAAATAAAGTTATTTCTGGCTAGGGTAAACACAGCTTAAAACACAGTGTCTTTTCGTCTGTTACAAATCCAACAGTGCACGTTCATGTTGGTGTTTTATTGCTATTATATCATCTATTTCTGCTAAAATGAATGCCATGGCAGCAGCATTCACTTATACTTGTAACGTATGAGTGGAACTTGTATGTATAACTTGTATCTGAATAACATGAGAGGAACTTGTGTATGTATGGCCCATAGACTGTATATAAATATGGACAAACCCTTCGTGACGTCACCCATAGACATTCTTAACAGCGGAGATGAAGCCTAAAATAAATCCTTCTCTGTGCATTAAAATAATGGATTCTAAAAAAATTCACCCCCCCTCACAGTTTGTCATGGACTCGAACACTACTGAAAGACACCAAAACCGTTTTTTTGAACCAGGCTGTAAACATGTTTATTTTGGCTGTAAAGTTGGACATTTTAACATGGGTGTCTATGGGAGTTGACTCCTTTCTGGCAGCCAGCCTCAAGCGGCCAGTCGAGGAACTGCAAGTTTTTGCACTTCCGCATGGGCTTCATTTTTCAGCATGGAATGTTGCCGCTTGGTATGGCCCAAGTCAAACTTATAAAAAGGGTTCCCCAAAGCAGTATCGATAAAAGGAGGAAACCTTGAGAAGGAGAACAATAATTTTCTTCCTTCAGGGATAGCTAGGCGAGCAATTTGCCAGAAAAAGGCAGAGGAACAATTTTAAAACAGTGACATCTCAGAGGATGTAAAGAAGACATGAGATGAGTAAATAAAAGTGAAGCGAGACAAACAGGCTAGGCTGTTTTTGTGAGTTCTGGTCAAGGGGCGTACATGTCAAGCATTTGGTGGCTAGAGAGTAAACAGGTAGCAAAAACACTTTAGATAAATCAGGCCAATCTCTTTACAATAACAACGACAACATTGTAAAATGTATCTGAATGGTTGTTGCACCTTTATTCTCCTTGAAACATATTGAAGTGGAAGCTCTGCCCACGTAGCATCAGCCTGATCCTGATTTCAGATAATTGTACATTTTTGAAAGTTAATTTTTCCCTTTCCCAATGTTTTTATACATGACATGCTCAGACAATAAGGTTACACAGTGTCAACCAATCACATTAGAATATGGCCTTCAAATAATCAATACTGACATCATGAAGGCTAAATAATATCTGTATATACACATCCATAGGTCATATGTATGTACTGTATGTATGTATGTATGTATGTACCTGTCTATCTATGCATGTCTGTAGACGTCATGCTTTTGATTAATCTTTGATGTGTATGGCATCCCAGTGTAAACAGGCTTGAGTGCACTCTATTTACCAACGTGATCTCCACCCTAAATGACAGAAGAGGTCATAGTACAGTACTAGTAGTAAAAATAACATAGTTTGTGCATATGACACAAAGCAACCCATATATATTCAATCAAAACAGTTAAACTAACTGATATATTTCAAGTGTTTATTTCTTTTAATTTAGATGATTATGGCTTACAGCTAATGAAAATCAAAAAATCAGTATATCAAAAAAATGTTTATTTATGTTATTTATTTATTTATTTATGTTTATTACGCAAGACGTGGCATTGGAGCGATCAGCCTGTGGCACTGCTGAGGTGTTATGGAAGCCCAGGTTGCCTTGATAGCGGCCTTCAGCTCGCTTGCATTGTTGGGTCTGGTGTCTCTCATCTTCCTCTTGACAATACCCCCCATAGGTTTCGGCCAGGCGAGTTTGCTGGCCAAGCAAGCTCAAGTGTTACCATGGCCATTAAACCAGGTATTTGCACTTTTGGCGGTATGGGCAGGTGCCAATTCCTGCTGGAAAATGAAATCAGCATCTCTATAAAGCTTGTCAGCAGAGGGGAAGCATGCCATGCTCGACAATATCTTGGTAGACTGCTGCACTGACTTTGGACTTGATAAAACAGAGTTGGCCAACAGCAGTAGATGACATGGCTCCCCCAAATCATCACTGACTATAGAAACGTCACACTGAACCTCAAGCAACGTGGGTTCCGTGCCTGGAAGAGTGCTCTGCACTTCCTCCAGACTCTGGGAACTTGATTTCCAAATGAAATGCCAAATGTACTTTCATCTGAAAAGATGACTTGACACAAGGAATGGGATAGTTGTAGCCCATGTCCTGAATTCCTCTAGTGGCTCTTGACGCAATGACTCAAGCCACAGTCCACTTCTTGTGCATCTCCCCCAAATTCCCCCCCCACAATTCTCTCAAGGCTGCGGTTATCCCTGTTGCCTGCGCACCTTTTTCTGCCAAACTTTTTCCTTCCACTGAACTTCATGAATATGCTTGGATATAGCACTCTGTGAACAGCCAGCCTCTTTAGCAATGGCCTTTTGTGGCTTACCCTCATTGTGGAGTGGGTCAATGACTATCTTCTGGAGAACTGTAAAGTCAGCAGTCTTCCCCATGATTGTGTAGCCTACTGAAGGACCGAGAGACCATTTAAATGCTCAGGAAACCTTTGCAGGTGTTTTGAGTTAATTAGCTGATTAGAGTGTGACACCATGAGTTTACAATATTGAACTTTTTCACACCATTCACATTTTCTGAGATACAGACTTGGGTTTTCATTAGCTGTAAGCCATAATCATAAAAATTACTGCTTGCAATATATCACGCTGAGAGTAATGAATCATATATGAGTTTTACTTTTTCAATTATGAAATAAACTAACTTTGAAAAATATATTGTAATTTATTGAGATCAACATATATATATATATATACAGTATATGCCGGTTTTATCCCCCATGAACCCCTTCCTCCAACTGTCCACATGTCGAACCCCACAAATGTACTGATTGTGAGTCACTTTGGACAAAATCATCTGCTAAATGCCCCCTTTACCCTTTATGCACATATATAATTCCAAATGTTAACAATAAACATTTGGAATTTAATTTTGAATGTCCCAGCCGAAGCAAAGCAAACTTCAACTTTGACTTCCGTGAATCTGTGTGCTTTTGGCAGAGAGGACCTTGATACGGGTGACTTAGTGCTGTTTCTTCGCGCAGCCGATTGGGGGCGTTTCAGCCCTCACACGGGTTGTATTAGGTCATATTGACAAACGACCTATTCTGTCGTTTAGGTTGGAGAGCAGGCTGCTATGTACAGCACACATATGGCAGTGGATAAACAGAGCCCTTGCCCTTGGTGGTGGGTGCATTACCTCTTTTTATAGACGACGTGTGACATGAGTAACTATGACCTGTGTGTGTGTGCGTGTGTGTGTGCGTGCGTGCGAGTGTGTGTGTGTGTGTGTGTGCGTGCGTGCGAGTGTGTGTGTGTGTGTGTGTGTGTGTGTGTGCGTGCGTGCGAGTGTGTGTGCGTGTGCGTGCGTGCGTGTGTGCGTGCGTGCCTGCGTGCGTGCGTGCGTGCGTGTGTGCGTGTGTGCGTGTGTGTGTGCGTGCGTGCGTGCGTGTGCGTGTGCGTGTGTGTGTGTGTGTGTGTGTGCATCTGTCACTGAGGCGGGCGAGGCCATGGGAGGGGGGGTCAGGTAACTGGGGCATGGCTTCCCTTCTTAGCCTTGAAACCCACTTGGATTTCAAACACCCTTGGAAGAAAATAAACTGCCAAGAGCAGAACGACTTCAAATGCCGACAAGTAAGAGATATAAAAGCTCTGTCACGATAACTACTTGTGTTGGATGATATACTGATCCAGAAATAATTGGGAGAAATTATAATATTGTAATTTCAAGACCATTTTATGCCACTAATAATGATATAAGAAAAACTGACGAGAGCAGTTAACTTTTAATTTGATAGAATATTCAGACAATGGAATGTCTCTTTTTTACTATTATTTCTTGCCAGACATTCACAACTTTCTGGCTGTAATTATGTAGTTGGCAGGGAATACACCAATTAGAACACCTGGAGAACCATGTTATTGTCCGTTATCTTCAATCTTCTGGAAGATAGCGTGAAGCAGCCCCACTAAAATGTTGGTGACATTCATTGTTACGGTCCTTTTACATCAGGCAACTAACAAATAAATGGCACAAAATAAGCGAACACACTAAATTGCGCTATGACGCAAATATGCTGCATTTAAAGACACCCCACAACCTTATCCTTTCACTGAAATATTTACAGGATTCACTTATAATGGAGTTCAATTAATTAATCCGAGATGGGATTATGATAAGTGTCTGTGTCTGTGTGAATTTGGAGCATTCCATGTTTAGGATATAATAGTTTTTTAGGCAATTTCGCTGTTTGATAACAAAAACAAAGTATTTGTTATGTTGAATCACAAAGCATATTCACACAAGGCTTAATAACCTGGCTGCTGACAATTTCTCTCAATAAACATTCAAACGCCTGTTTACGGAATAGTCTAGGTGTTCGTCTTCGTCTGTGATTGTCACCTGACTTTCTTTGATTTCAGTCAAGACTAACTTTTGTCGTGTACTTCTTCCACATGTGCTCGCGAAAACATTAAACACGCCGCTGTTGCCATGGATGTCGAGGTGTTTGTCACGACAACGACAAGTTCAAATCAGCAACACTTTGCAGTCTAAGGGGATCTAATCTCCAACGCCACCAAACCAAAGGCGCTGGTTTGTTTTGGCTTTGCTGGCGTCCCGCTGCATCGATGACATGGGTTGGCATGGCGACGCACGTAAGGCGCGACGCCGGCTCTGAACAGCGGGTCCGTGACAGAGTGTGAGCGCGCTCGTTGTCCCGCGTTGTGCCCCCGTTAAGCCTGGTTTATACTTCTGCGTAGGGATCGCGTCGTGATCACGCAATGGCCACGCCATTGCTCGGACGCCGTCATGAGCCCGTGATACTTCTGCGGAGGGATTGCGTTGGGTTTACGTCTCAAAATGCAATTAATTGCCACACCGGTAGAGGGACCAGAATGACCATTCTGGTCATTACATACGGATTACTAGCGAGTTAAAAAAAAGTTTCGAGTAGAAATGAAGGCAAAAGTTTTATACGTTTTTTATCAACAGATATGACTATATGATACGATTGCTTTATATAATATACAGCTATGTAGTTTATTATGGATTACTTTCTAAATGTCTTGATCTAACGTGACATAACCGTTCTTTATCAAGAACGGCTTTTTAACTCGCTAGTAATCCGTATGTAATGACCATTCTGATCATATATATATATATCATATATATATATATGTTGTCGCTAATCAGTCGAAGCATTTATCAAGGCTGTGTTTACACCGTGGCGGTGTTTACGAGTGGAAACCGGAAAAGCGATCTCCAGCCAATGTAGCTCGCGGACCAATCACAGCTAAAGCCAACGCGTTGGGACGGCGTCGCCTCGACGCGCGTCTAGGATTTGGGGAGGTGCGCGTCGAGGACGTAAAGGGTCCGCAAAGGGTCCGCCGTGGGTCCGCCGTCCCAACGCGTCGCGTCGACGCGGAAGTATAAACGAAGCATAACTAGGCCTTTAATGTTGCCACTGCCGCGTAAGTTCTGTGCATTGCTCCTCGTGCACTAACTCCTCCCTCCCTCTCTCTCTCTCTCTCTCTCGCTCGCTCTCTCTTCATTCAGGAGATTCTTTGAGCACTTCTTCACGTCAAACTGGCATAAGTGGTGGGCGCTGAATGGGCCAGGCAGGTAATGATTTGCTATATGTAACAGTGATTCAAGTGCCTCGCCTGCCGTATTCCCATCGATTAGAGCCAGCGCAGTGGTGCTCAGCAGAACACTTGTCGACTGTGATAAATCTCGCCTACACCGGGAAACTTCCCAGGACTGCTATCCCTTT
>JAXIVH010000338.1:115000-117500 GCA_036785325.1 Urophycis tenuis | reverse complement strand
GAGAGCTGCAGAAGATGAAGGAGAAGGGGGAGGAAGATAAATAAACATGAAGAAGAGTAGGAAGAGGAAGCGGGACATGGATCGCTTCACACGCTACGTCAACCTACTTTCCGCTGTTGAGCAACGGAAGTTTGATGTGTTCACCCGTGCTGCACTGGAAGGGTGGGGTTAACTGACATAAGCAGGAGGTTAATCCCAGATCAGCACTGACACCGCCCAAGCTAGAAATTGGCTCTGCATAGTGACTGACGTTTTGCAGTGAATATTTAAAGAGATTAAACAAATAGAAAATGAACATGAGAGTAAGAACACCTGCAAGCTGTAGCGAAACTGTGTCAGTGTATTTCACGGGCCGCACATGAAATATAAATGAAAAAAGATTATTCATAGAAAAAAAATATTCATATAAAAAATAACTAGACCAAAAAACCAAGCAAGCCAGCAGTGGTAATGAGGTTATTGGCTGATATGTTCACATAAATACAAAAACACAGTAAACAATAACATTTCTCATTCAGCTATTTTTTGCAAGCCATGTCCAACACTGCACTGTATAGCATTGTTCTTCCCCTTTTTAGCAAATAAGCAGAAACTAAGCGTGCTAATGGCCCTGCTTGTCAAGACAGAGGCAGTGAATTAATGACAACTTACATTTATTTACATTATTATTTACATTACATAACTTAACTTACATAACTAATCCATTTAGCTGCTGAGCCAATTCATGTTCCATTCTATTAATCAATCAACCACATTAACAATCTCTTTCATAAGGGTATTTTCATAACCCCTTATAAAGAGAAAGAGCAATACATGTGATAATGTAGCGTCAACTCCGGTAACAGCAGCTGTGCTATCTCATTGTCCAATGGCCAAATGTGAAAGCAATAATAGTACATTTCCATTTTAGACTTTTAGCGCCATTTAGCACCACACGCAGAGCAACATCCAAGTGAAACGGTGCATAAACTCCTATTGGCTCATTAGCTAACCCGGTCACATGGTGATTCAGCATTGATGCCATACACCGCTCCACATATTGAAACTGAATTGGGAGGGGCGCCCACCCTGCCCCAAGAACGAAAATACCCTGAAGGCGGAGTCCAGACTCGGATCTGATCTAACTCAGTGGCTGCATAAAAGCATGTTCAACATGATCCAATAGTAGCAGCAATGTCATCCATTTAAGGGCTCCGAAAATGAAAGGGAGAGTGAAGTACTCACTCTGGGCGCTGTGGGACTTGACCTCCCGCCAATCATGCGTGGAGAGCTCCTTGTACTGCACCAGGTAGTGGCCGATGGGAACTCCACCGTGGGAGTCGGGCTTCACGAAGGTCACGGTGGCCAGGCGCTGGGAGACGGCTGACAGACGCACTGCGTACGGGCTGGACGGCACGTCTGGTGGTGATGACAAGAAATGGGAAAAAAGACCGGGGCGTCACAATAGCGAAACCACCGCCCACTGCCTCGCACATACATACATTTGTGTAGCATTTCACAAGATGTCCGCACAATTCCAATGCAATGGTGTCGAGCAAAATTTTTATTGCAGATGGGTTGCCTGAACAGATCCAGCACATGAACCTAAACGCAAAGACACCTTTTGCAGTAACCTGTGCAAAGATTCTCTAGCTGACTGTGCGGTACAAGCTAGCACTGGGTTGCAGTGAAACACACGTAATGTAAGCAACCAGAGCATGGCATTGACATAGCCAAGGTTAGGAGTTGGTATTCCCTCTTGGGGACCTACAGGCTCAGAATGTTTGTGAGATGCTTCCAATTTTGTTTGATGTGTTTCTTTGTATCATGTTTGTCACACGGAGGAGGTGTTGGATCTTTCATGGTCCTGATTAACATGTGGCCTTGCTCACATTCCAAAATGTTAGAGAGGAGGTGGAAGAAGGAGGTGGAAGGAGGTGGAAGAAGGAGGAGGACAAAGCAACCCCACTTGAAGGTGATTGGTGTCACCATAACTATAGGATTCTTGGACGATTATGTGATGATTGCAATGATTACCCAACTAGTGAGAAATGCTTTGGACACTATAATGAACAGCAATATGCTGAAATTGCCTTGTGGGGGGCCATGAACAGACTTTTCATCAGAATGACTCGGTCTTAGGTGTGTCATAATGTTAAGAAGCATGTAAGGCCCTGCACATTGCAGAGCTTGAGGACGTGTCAAAAAAGTGACACCAAGCCTGGTGGAGTCGGAGTCCAATCATGATTCAGCCAAGAAGCATATGTATGCGTACACCGCATCCATGCATATAGCATGGGTATACATGTATCATTTAACACTTTGTGTTTAAAACATTGATAGATATCCATATTTCAACCGATCCACCTTGCTCCATCAAAAAAAACGCACAGTTTCTTTTCATGTCGCGCTTTTAACGTCCAACTCTCCTCACTTCACTCCTTGATTGTGGTCTTCTTATGTAACGTTGAAACCTTTGATATTTGGCTTATTTTTTAATATACTGCCCGACATTAATTTA
>JAXIVH010000338.1:97500-112500 GCA_036785325.1 Urophycis tenuis | reverse complement strand
TGCGTGTGCGCGCGCACATGCGCGTGTGTGTGTGTGTGTGTGAGTGTGGACGGGTAACAAAGTGACAGTGTTTATTAGCACTGGCTATTGCTTTGGTAATCACGGATACCGCAACTGGAGTTGTAATGATCAAAGCCCCAACATAGCTGTGGCACAACAGAAGCCCCCCACCCCCTCCCCCTCCCCCCCCCAGCAAAGGGTGAGGGAGGGGGGGGTTCATTTGTGTACACACATGTACACAAATGAAAGCAGCACACACCAGGGCTGGGATGGAGCCCTAATTGAAAGGAGGACGGGTTGGCAGGTGGGAGCTAATAGACGATCAGAGCTAACCGGTCAGCGTGTGTGTGCATGTGTGGGTGTGCGTGTGTGTGTGTGTGTGTGTGTGCGTGTGTGTGTGCATGTGTGGGTGTGCGTGTGTGTGTGCGTGCGTGCGTGCGTGTGTGTGTGTGTGTGCGTGACCAGCCAATCAGAACTGTCAGCTCCCTGGGAGACACATTACCTTTGTTTTATGTTCACTTGCGGGATTCCATTAAAAAGATTGATGTACGGCTTTCTGTCACCCCCCCCCCCCCCCCAACCCCACCTGTCTGACCATTGATTGTTTTTGTTTTTCGCTCTCATCCCACAGCCCGAGTGACTTTTTGTGAATGGGCTAGCGAATTAGTGCCCTGTCATGGTGACGGCACGCCATTGGCCCATCTGCGCTGGGATTGCCAAAGTGGCCTGTGTGTGTTTGATTGTGTGCATGCACTTGTCTGTGTGTATGTGTGTGTGTGTGTGTGTGGGTGTGGGTGTGGGTGTGGGTGTATATCATTGTGTGTGTGTGTTTGTGTGAGTATCAACGTGTATGTGTGTATGTACTAATTTGTGTTAAGTTGATTAAGTTGACTAAGTTGATTATGTGCATGTACTCGTGAGTGTGTGTGTGTGTGTGTGTGTGTGTGTGTGTGTGTGTGTGTGTGTGTGTGTGTGTGTGTGTGTATCGGTCTGATTGTTCATGTGGATGACCCTACCTTCCCCGGCCCCTCTGCTTCACTTGTTATTCTGGCTGCAGCCGACGCTACCATTGTGCTAATGATGCTAATCTTTCCAGGGCCATTTAATGAAGGCTCTTTTTCTTTCAAAGCTTGGCCACCCAAAAAATCACCGCTAATAGGCCGTAGCACGGAAAGGATAACGTCTCATACGAGACAGGGACGAGCATTGAGTAGAGAGAGTGAGAGAGATTCAGGGAGAGAGAGAGAGAGAGAGAGAGAGAGAGAGAGAGAGAGAGAGAGAGAGAGAGAGAGAGAGAGAGAGAGAGAGAGAGAGAGAGAGAGAGAGAGAGAGAAACAGAGAATAGAAATGAAGGATATCTTCTTACAAATTAGCCTTGCTGGAGGCACATGTGTACAGGTTTGTCTTTGTGATGTTCACCAATTATTACATTTGAAGTAAAAACTATTGAACTGTTAAAACTAGATTATTTGGCAAGTAAACAAAGGCATGAGTGAACTCTTGGATAAGTCATGTATTTTTTGTCAACATTTTTCACAAATTTGTCTATGGCATAGTCAGTGTCACAAATTTGTCTATGGCATAGTCAGTGTTTATCACATGGCCATGGCAGGGGACATTTATGTAACAAACACACAAAAACAGTTCAGTCAAATTTAAAGGGATATTCCGCCATTTTTGGAAATAAGCTCATTTTCCACCTTCCCTCGAGCAAAAAAATCGATCTTTACCCTTTTCCCGTTCATCCAGCCGTTCTGTGAGTCTGGGGGTACAACTTTTAGCTGTAGCTTAGCATAGATCATTGAATCGGATTAGACCATTAGCATCTCGCCCGCTTAAAAGTGACTACGATTTCCGGAATTTTTCCATTTAAAACTTGTCTCTTCTCAAGTTTGAAAGTGCAATAAGACCAACGGAAAATGAAACGTGGCGATTTTCTAGGCTGATTTTACCCGGAACTATATTCTCTTTCTGGCGTAATAATCAAGGAAAGTTGCAAAGGTACCATGGGCGTAGTGATATGACGCAGCGCCTCAATAGTCCCTGTAGTCTTCTTCCGGCAATACAACCAACGTGGTTACCGGCCATCATTGAGTATAGGTTTCATCCATGGCTACTTTTGAAATAGACGACGGAGATTATATTTACTTTGGTTCAGATGTAGATCCAGAGCCCTATATGTTTGAACCTGAATATACTGAAGAAGAGTTATTGGAAAGAGAAAGGCAATCGAATGTAGTTCAGCAGACTGAGACTGAATTGAGGACGAGAGCGAACTCAAACTGGTGGTGCAACTGTGGGGCTTGTCAACCCATGCCTACGGAGACTGAGTGCCTGTGTTGTACGGAGTGGGACCAGGTCTTGCCATCCATGGCGAGGGACGAACAACCCGAACAGGATTTTTCTTGTGTCACAGCAGACGAGCACTTCGTTGCAATGCTGCATCCAGCAGTTGTCGACTTCTTTTTCCGGTGTGACAAGGTAAACTGGACAAAGCGTCCCATACCTGACGGGCCTGATGGACAACTATCTGTAGAGTAAGTAATTTCTGTAATCATTACAGTGTTGTTCAAAGCTTTATGATACCATTTTCTGTTAATAGGCATTTATTACAGTTATAGGTTATTCATTATTTGCCATCTTCTTAGTCAATGCAGGTTGGTGTCATACCGCATCATCATAGAGTGGGCCCTGAAGGGAGAGACTCTGGGCAGAGGCAACCGAAAACCATTGCCATCGTGTGTTGTTGGTGCCATTCGCCGAAGATATCCATCAGAGTCTGGAGTATATGTCGGATTTCAAGAAGCAGAGGACGCAATGCATATACTCTAGTTTGTTCACGGTGACTGCTGTGGGCCTGTTCCAGTTATGGAGTCCAAATTTTGTACTAGTTGAAAGACTATTTATATTAGATATTGCACAAGTTGTGAACAACATCTGAAGAAATGTGTATGACCTTGGTGTCATCATTTGATTTTTGTAAATAAAGCTTTTCCTTCATGCCTACGAAATCGGTGCTTGTGTGTATTCGTAATTCCATTGATAACGCTAATGTAACACCATTATATTTATATGATGAGAAGAATAATTACATGATACTTAGGCAGATAACATTTCTTACTGTAACACTTCACATAAAATTGTACCAAACATTTCAAGTAAAAACACATAGGTCTAGCAGATGCGTACAAACAAAAGTAGAGACATACATTGAGAAATACCATACTTTATTAAATAACACAAAATGTAAGTTGAAAATATAAATATAAAAACTGGGTAAAGCCCTAAAGATACACAGTAGTCTGCATTTGATTGGTTTATATGAGTGAAAATGTAGTGACCAAAGGTTTATGGGGAGCCAGTGTGTATGTGTTCAATTTAATTTCGAGATTACAACAATCACAGCCTCTCTGATGGACCTTTAAACCTTGATGTGTAGGCTCTGAGGACATCTTCCTTGCTTGGTTTTGGCTGTAAGGCGATGTTAGCTGGCAAACGAGGGATTCGAACATGGGATGCTGCGTCATTGAATTTCACTGTTGGATCCAACCGTCTTTCAAACACTCCCTCCATGAGTCCATCTCTGAAGTTTTGTGTTGTCTTTGTGTAGATGGGTCTAGCAATCCACTGCTTGGATTGTTTTTGATAGACAACGTTGTGTCTTGGGAGTCCTGAAATTATACGCGCATGAAAGTGTTGTTAATTAAAAATGGTTATATTATTTGACATTAGAGGCCTCTCACACAACTTGTTCAGTCGTACTGTAAATCTAGACTAGAGATTATGTATTGATCATTGACTAACATCTATATGATTGACACCACAAATATCTCCAGTAAGACATATACAGTAGGATGGTTATAGGAGAGCTTTGGAATTTGGAATATTTGTAGTTATTACCTGCTGCTGATTTTGCCTGTTGTCGAGATGCAGTATGATTTTCGTTGTGGTCCATAACGGCCAACATCGTTCGTGCCTGCATCGCTGCATACTCGAAGTGGAGCCGCTTCGGACAGTATTTTAGCAGGGCATTGTGGAAGACTTCAAGTTGTCCTAGTAAAACACAATAAAAATGACAGAAATTACAGAACTGAAATAAAAAAGTATGAAAAATGTGTGGGCATGATCTGAAAAGGGCTGTCTATTTTGACAATCCAATCTTTGCAATTCAAAGCATCTTTCGTCATGCCATCAGAGCACAACCCTAACTGCACATCTATCTCAAACATACCTGTGTGTTTGAAAAGCGTCATTTGCTGTAAGTCTTTCAGTAGATGTTTGTCCATCACTATTTCGAGCAATGCTTTGTAGGCAGGGGAATCCACGGACAACCATTTCTTCATCCGTTGCTGGTCTGGTGATAGCTCTTTGTGGTAGCATTGATATTCCCTGCCATTATCTTCCCAGCGATGAACTCCCGAAATATGGTAGAGGATTGATGTCCATCGTCTGTGCAATTCCTGACAACATGAGAGACCAGGCAGAAAATTGTGTTGGTATACTAGCGTTCTTTCCAATGTGTCTGGAGAAACATAGTTATTGCATGCCATGACATTATGAGGGGCAAACATGTGCCATTAGCATTAACTAGTAATTTCATTCTGCATGACACCATCAAACAGCAAACATATGAGCAAACAAGTAGACTTTCATTTTGCAAGGGAATGTGTGTGTAAGCTTGTGTACCGTTGCATCTCCTTTGGATGAGCAGCAGCTCCACCACATGTGGTTACTCACACTCTTCACCCAAGGGGCAAGGTCTTTGCAGTTCCTTCGATTGGACACAGAAACCAGCTTCTTCTTCATCCCTGAATTACACAAGTAAATTATTATACTGGGAATGAACTTCAGACAATGTGCTCAAGAAGGGTGTACTTCCTAATGTGACAGACTCCCAGACGACAAAGTGCAATGGGAGCAGTGTCCGGGGGCTGTGCTCCATTTCCCTACAGCTTACAATAACAGTAGACTAACCTTTTGCCACATGCCATGGGTCGAATTGGTGTATGATGTTTGGATACTCCTCTCTCATCAATTTTCTGATGGATGGATGTCTGTCAGTTGTGATGACGTCGATGGCAAGGCCTTCATCCAAAAGCTTCTCCAAACCTTTCCTGAAGCCCATTGGTTCCATAGCTACGGAGCTAGTAGCCTGGGACACCTAAAGGGAACAATTTTACAGTTTTACATTTTTGACGAAACTTGTTAGTAACGTGACTCTAGTTTTGTGTCCATCTCTCTTACCTGAATCAGATCGAAGGTAACTATCTGACTTGAGGAGTCATCCATGAAGGAATACGTAGTGTATTTGCATGAATGGCCTGGACTGTCACTTCTCCCGTCGCCACAGAGCTGCACTCCCTCACCATCCAGTGTCTGGGAGATTAGACGTGCTTTTACCATGTATTCCTGCTTCTTGTATGCTGTGTCAATCACAGGAATAAGGTAGCATGCCTGAATGTTATAAAAGGTGGTTTTCTTGGGTAGCTGCAAATTCATCAGTCCAGCCCATTCAGCAATGTCTGTATATGTCGCACCAGTGAAGAGTGTGGCTGCAGCTGATATCAGGTTGTTGTCCGCCATTTGGCGGGTGTTTGGACATGATTCCCAATGTCCAGTATGTCCATTGTTGCATGTCAAGCTCACTGTAATCCTGCTACCAAATGTGTGAATGGTCTGGTTTGCCTCAGACATCAGAGTTCCACAAGTGCTACACTTCTGGAAGAGCTCCATCAGTTTGGATTCATTCACCATCCACTTTCTCTCCTTCCATCCTCCGAGTGATCCAGAGCTGCTTGAAGTGCTTCCTGTGGTAGAGGTGGAACGGCTTGTGGGCGCAAAACTGGTGTCAGCAGGATCTGCGGCAGGCTCTGAGCACATGCTGATGTCAAAGGCCGATGTTGAACTGATGTCCATTCCAGCAGATTCAATGTCATGTGGATCCTGTTATTGACAATAGAATATTAAAATATTTAGTTCCTTATTTTAATTCCTTATGCCACTTTGTCATGCTGCAAATATTTATCAACTCTGTGAGTGAGTATGTATGTATATAAAATGGCTGGCATATAACCATATAACCTGGCTACTCACATCAAATATAAGACTTTTCCTTGGACTGCAAGCAGCCATGGCAGTGGACGAAGAGGAAGGGTCCTACAAATGATAGAGAAATCAAATTATTTGACGACTACTTATGACTGAGTTCCATGAAAATAGGTCTTGAGAAAACAGTAGCCTACCAGTTGTGTCCATGTGGGTGCCAGGGCAGCAGATGGGCGAATACCCATCACTGTCTTTGCAGGACTAGTCCGCTGCAAGGGTAATGGGACTTTGAACTCTGCTGGAAGTGCTGCATGTCTGGATTTCTGAGGGGTTGACTGAGGTAAACCTGCAAAAAGGCTGTAGCAGTCATCAGGTTCCGGTAGATCCTGCCGTGTGCTTCCAAGCTCAACCTGATTGATAATTGACACACAAAAAAATTGGTTATGCTATCTCATGCAGGCAATAACACTGTGTTGCAAGCTAAACGATCTGCCCCAACACTATATTCTTTCAACAGCGGTAAAACCACATTATAAACAAGAGTTTGAGAAAAGGAAACCTAGGCCCAATCTCAATTCTCTGTCTTACCCCTTCCCCTACGTCTTTGCCCTTGAAACAGAGGGGCAAGGGCTACATGCCCCTATGAATTGAGACAACACTCGTTACGGTTACGTCATCATACATTGACGAAAAAATATTGACAATTTGTTATACACAATGCATGGTGTTTTGTATCTTTTTCAGTTAATACGGTTTTGAATTTCATTGATGTTCAGAAACAATGTCTTTTGTAACCGACATGTCTTTATTTACAATCAGCTGCCGGGTTTCCTCCGGCGTTCCTGTGTGAAAAAGGACTATATATGTAAAGCAAGTATCGATTTGTCTCTAGTTGTCTACACTGATATCAAACGGAATTCGCTGCTAATTGTGTTTAGTAAACTAGACATGCATGGAGTTCATTGCTAGTCAGAGAAATGTGTAGTTGTGCACTCAGCAATGTAACGTTCGCCTATCGATTTTCAAAAAAGTTCCGATTAAGAATATGGTTGCATATTTGCAAAGGTACAGGACTGTGTAGAGCACAAAACAATACTGTCGTAAATTTTAAATAAATTCTTTCAGCCGAAAAGACGTACATTTATGTGACTCTCGTTGAGATCTGGCCGCGATTGTTGCCGGTTGCGCATTGTAATGGAATTGAGATAGCCCTTGGTCTCACGTGAACGCGCAAAACCAAGGGGAAGGGGTAAGGGGAAGGGGTAAGATAGAGAATTTAGATTGGGCCCTAGTCTCAGGTAACATTAGCAAACAGCAGCGCTATAATCTGGTCGTGCAAGCGAACTAAAGATAATACTGAAAGACTTACAGTCGTGGGTGATGATCCACGTCGTCCTGTCTGTGCTCTGAAGATTGTTGGGATGGCCGTATCCTTTAGACGGCGTACTGTGGTATGGGTAACTCTGTCCATGCTTTCCAAATAGTCTTCTGGTGCGAAATGCTCTGAGCAAACACGCCATTTCTTTATCGACTCTACCGGTGTTCTGAGATCTATGTTCAGAGCAGCCAGCCATTGATTCTTTCGTTCCTTGTCTTTCGTTGGAATTCTATGAAACATGATAGTAAAGTACACCTTCGACTTACTATCACAGCCGTTTACAACGCACATAACCATGGCTAATCATACACAGGTAAATCCAGTCACAAATTTGTCTGCTGCAGCTCTAATTGAAAGTTGCTGGAACTCATTGCTTTATGCCTACCGGGACTATACTTTGAGGCGCGTCATATCACTGCGCCCATGGTACCTTTGCAACTTTCCTTGATTATTACGCCAGAAAGACAATATAGTTCCGGGTAAAATCAGCCTAGAAAATCGCCACGTTTCATTTTCCGTTGGTCTTATTGCACTTTCAAACTTGAGAAGAGACAAGTTTTAAATGGAAAAATTCCGGAAATCGTAGTCACTTTTAAGCGGGCGAGATGCTAATGGTCTAATCCGATTCAATGATCTATGCTAAGCTACAGCTAAAAGTTGTACCCCCAGACTCACAGAACGGCTGGATGAACGGGAAAAGGGTAAAGATCGATTTTTTTGCTCGAGGGAAGGTGGAAAATGAGCTTATTTCCAAAAATGGCGGAATATCCCTTTAAACTCTGCAGTTCAGAGGCAAACAACAACCACTCTACTTCCAGGTGTCTGAGTAGCTTGTTGTTTGTTGCTAGCAGAGGTCCACAGCTTCAACAAGAGGTACGTGAGCTCTGCTTACTGTTTTAACTATGCCAGCCTGAACACTGTTCAACAACTAACTCAGATAATGGCCATTATCAGGTCAGATGTGCTCTGTCATGCAGCAGTGTTTATTCACATGCAAGATGCAATAAATCCCATTTTTTGTAGGTGGGTTTTTTTGTACTATGAAGCGAGGCCTGCTATTTATTTATATTTCCACATGATTTCTCTTTACAAACCTTTATTGAAAACATTGCACCGGGGCCTACGTCAATGCTTCAGCTCTGGTGAGAATGAGAAGCTGCAGTAATGTCCCAGGCAGTGTGGGCAATGAACAGCTACCGTTTATGTGACAAGCTTAGTGAAGCTTAGTCAATTTCTCGCGGTGTCAATGTGTGGGGGGAAGGTGTACGATGCTTCCTGCCGCAGTCCAGCAGTGGGACTTGTGTTGGTCAGTATTGATAATCTACCTACGATCGGAACAACAGTGTGAACATTATTTAATACACCCTGCTCCAACACATTGACAATACATTAATAATATTTGCACAATAATGTTCAATGTTTACAGCTGCTGATGCACAATGCACATTTACAATTTCATTTCACCATTTAATTTAATTCACTCTTTAATTCAATCTTCTAAATTTTATATTTCTATTTTATTTTTCTTTATTGTTATTTTTATTTTATGTATATTTTCTTATCGTGTATTCTATTTTATACATTATTTATATATGGTATCCAGTGTGGGCAGCAAAGTAAGCATTTCATTGTCCAGGGAAACGCGTTTCTTTACTGCACACATGACAATAAAACCTTTGAATCCTTGAATCCTTGAATATGCACATCAACATAATATCAAATACATTAGATAAAATAAAAACGGCTACAACATTATTTGCGACTTTTGCGATTTTTGTAATCGGTAAACGCTTAACGAGTACTTGTTTAGTCTACAGGTTTGCTCCTCTACTTCCCTGCAAGCGGACATAAAGGCACCAGTCTTTGTGGAGTTGTGTTTGTGTTTTTTAATGCGTGTGTGCATGTGCGTCGAGACGTTTCCGTCAAGCGGTCGATAAGTTATCGGTCGGGCTGCGGCGACTCACACTCAATGTCTAGGAACATGCTCTTCTGGTGCCCTCCGATCCGGCTGAGGGCTTCGCAGTCGAAGCGCCCGCGGTCGCTGAGCCGCACGCCGCTAATCGTCAACGTTGACTTGCCATGGTGTCCGCGCACCTCAAAGCGCCCGTCGTGGCTCTGTTCACACGCGTGTCCACACACACACACACACACACACACACACAAAATGCAGACATGCATACATCGTTAGCATCTAATTTCACAATGTCAATGGGGTTTTTAGCTAGCGTAGCCTCTGTTTGATGTGGATATTAACTACATTCGAGGGAAACTGAATATTTGCCTCTGTGAATTGATTACATGAGAAATAAGCATCACCTGAATTTCTCTTACAATTATAAATCACTTCCCAGAACCATTCTTGCTTCAGGGCGAATAATACTAGCCTTTAAGTCCAATTCTTCTACTCAAACTATATTTAGTCACACTTGTAAATACCCACATAACACATGGTTCCCTAAAGTATGGAACTATCCCTTCTGTAAAATGTGGCCAGCAAAGCCCTTTGTGACTTTAACTGTGCACTGTTATAGTGCATTAAGCAGAATACAAATAAAATGAACAAATTCTATTCATGGGGATTTGTAGGCCTACTACATTTGCCATTTAATGGTGAATAATTCAAGTGTATGTTCTGAACAAACTGAAATATTGACAACGGTGCTGTCAATCACAGCTTGACTCTCTTATTATTAGGGCAAGCCTATGCTATACCTGCCTTCTGTATTTCAGGTGGGTAATACATTATTACAAGGAACCTCTTATCTCAAGGGTGTCCACGTGCACACCCACGCAGTGCACAGTTTATTATGACTCATGCGGTGTGACTTTGCAGCTCATAAAATGTCATCCCCACTTTATTTTATAGCACTGGGTAAATAGCATATTGCAGGATGGACTTGACTTGTCTCAGTGGAGCAGCGGTTTCCTAAGCAGGGTAAACACAGGTGTAGCTTGTGACCTTGATAACGATTACTTAGCATTCTACTCTAGTCTTCAGTACACCAGTATAGACAGACATGGTGAGGTAGCATGTTTCATGAAAGGTAACTTGGTGCTACACTAAATCTACCATAAACCAGTATACAGAAACAGCGAGTTAGTGTGTTTTATGAAAGATAGCACCTCCGTTTTTTTTTTTCCTTTTCAAAAATAGAGAAGTGGATATCTTTAGGCAAAAAGAGTCCAGCAACGCACAAACAAATATAACTTCCAAAATAAGAAACTTGGCTCCATTATTTTGTAAACATGTAATGCTATTTCAGGAGGTACAAAAGGGGTTTCATCCATCAATGTATAAGTAGGCCTATAGCTAAATACGAAAAGGATGGACGTGCGTGTGTATCTCAACAGTGGGATTCAGATTTAGCTGAGGTCAGCTAGCTTGTCTTCCCACTGGCTTTGGGAAACATTATTTTACCAGTGCTGGTTGAGTTTGTGCCGTCAGATTTGCCAGTTTGTCAGATTTGCACTAATGTTATTAATCTGAAGTTTGACTTGTGAGACTGTGCTTCTTTTTATTACATTGTGTTGCTTCACTTTATTTCTGTTTGTCCCTCCCCAAACATTCCCGGTTTTCCTCTCTCTTAGCTGACGAGGCCCCTGAGAAGGGTCCTTGGGGCCCTGAGGAGGACAGGGCCCCGCTAACAGTCAACCCTGCTTGGTATTCAGCTCAGAGGCACGGCGTGGCCCCAGAAGGCCATGGGCCCTTATAATATACCTGGCCGGGTGCTCTTGGAATGCGCAGGTCAGCCGGCTTACGTTTTAACGGATATTTTGAACACCTCACTGGATCAAGCCAAAGTGCCGTCATGCGGCAAGTCTGCCAGCATCATCGCTACCGGCTCGTTGCGCACACTGCCATTATGAGGAAATGCTTTGAGATGCTGATAAAGAGAGAGCATCACCTTCAGACTCCCTCCCACGTTCGACCCCTTCCAGTTTGCCTCCCGGCCAAACAGCTCTACTAGCGACGCTATCTCTTCCACTCTCAACCTTGAGCCTTGCACATGTTGAGCAGACGAACACTCACTTGCAGATGCTGTTCCTGGACTTCGGTTCAGCTTATAATACCATCATACCACAGCATTTGGTAGATACACTGGGACCCCTGGGCTTCAGCATCCCCCTGTGTAAATGGCTGCTTGACTTCCCCAATGAAAGACCACAGTCAGTGCGGGTCGGACAGAACACCTTTCGTGTCGTCAACTTCAGCACAGGCGCCCCACAGGGCGGTGTACTGGGTCCTCTGCCGTTAACCCTGGTGTCACACGACCGCATCCCCAGGGCTGCTACCAAGGTGAGAGAAGGTTGAGCAGCTGGTGGGCAAGTGCATAGACAATCATCTGATCCTGAACATGGACAAAACCAAAAAAAGATCATTGATGACTACAGGAGGAACCAGCCCACCCAAGCTCCGCAACACGGCAGTGGAGGTCGCAGCAGCACCACGTTCCTGGTGGTGCACATCACAGACAACCTCTCCTGGACTCAAAGTGAACACAAAGTCACTGGTCAAGAGGGGCACACCAGCACCTGCACTTCCCTGCACAGGATGAGGAGAGCCCACCTGCCCCCGCCCATCCTCACTGCATTCTACAGAAGCACCACAGAGAGCATCTTGAGGCTGCAGTGCGGCTGACTGGAAGAATGTGACGAGAGTGCTGAGGACAGCGGAGAAAAATCATAGGGACTTCTCTCCCCTCTATTCAGGACATTGCATCTAAACGCTGCATGTCATGAGCCAGGAACGTCATTAGTGACTCCGCACACCCCACATATGGCCTGTTCTCCCTGCTGACCTCTGGAAGGAAGATCTGCTGCATTCGGCGCAGGATCACAGGGTTCTATAACAGGTTTTTCCCCCCAGGTCAACAACATTTTGTTCAACGTACACTTGTTGTATACTGAATGACGATAAAGTCTCTCTTAGTCTATGAGAGGAGAGGGCAGACATGAGACACTCGGGTGAACACTTATGCACACACAACAAACACACACACACACACACACACATGTGTACACAGGCACAGACCTGTGTGGGTTATTGAGCGGTTTGGACACAGATAAAAGCCAAAGACAACAAACAGGTATTACAGACTGGGATGCATACATACAGAGGATAAATACAGAAAGAGGAACTCTGGAGACAAGTCAAACTTTTCACAGCATGATATCACAGTTATATAAAGTTGTATAAATACGAATATGTGCGTGCATTTATTTGGCTGTGTACTTTTTTCTCGAATCAGCACAATCTCCATCAAACGGTAAATATGTTAGATATCCACATATTGCAGTCAGATAGTAGTCAGGTGTGAATGTCGGAAGGAGATACCAGATATTCTCTAGCCATGCGTATAATTTTATACTTTTTGTCCCACAGAAGAAAAAGCCATGGCTTGTTTTGTCGGTTCACCACCTATGCTGCGTACGACAATTGCTACCTGCTGTGAAATAGTATGTCCAGCAGAGCGCAATAACAACAGCCAGCCCATGCGCTTATCTCAAAAACACCCCATCACACAAAAAGCAACCGATCAGATCACAGAAAAATGTCTAATCCCATTACCGTGATTGAACACCCAAAACGCCCATCTAGACGCATGAGTTTTTGTATATTCATTTATCTTTGTTTGGGGTATATTCGCCCAGAATGATCAACTCTGTTGTGCACAGAGGGGGGGTTCATGTGTCTCTTATCCGTTTGATAAGAGAATCTCATTTCACACTGATGAAGTGCATAGTTTACGTGTACAAAGCAGCTGAGCTTTTGAGTGATACAAAAAAAAAAAAAAAAAAAAAAACTTCAGAACAACAGAACAAAGTGATTAATTTCCCCACAGGGTCAAAAACGTAACCTCCCGCAAGGCACAATTATGTTGCAGCGATAGCGTGATGTTCTGTTGTTTGCTGACCACGCGTGTTAATGGCGGGGGGGGGGGGGGGGGGGAATGACGGAGACATGAGGGTGGGAGAAGCTGAAGCTGAAGCAGAAGGAGCTAAAGCTGAAGGAGCTAAAGCAGAAGGATTTAAAGCTGAATGAGTTAAAGCAGAAGGAACTAAAGCAGAATGAGCTAAAGCAGAAGGAGCTAAAGTAAAGGAGTTAAAGCAGAAGGAGCTAAAGCAGAAGGAGCTAAAGCTGAAGAATCTGAAGCTAAAGCAGAAGGAGCTAAAGCTGAAGAAGCTGAGGCTAAAGCAGAAGGAGCTAAAGCTGAATAAGCTAAAGCAGAAGGAGCTAAAGCTGAAGGAGCTAAAGCTGAAGAACCTGAAGCTAAAGCAGAAGGAGCTAAAGCTGAATAAGCTAACGCAGAAGGAGCTAAAGCTGAAGGAGCTAAAGCAGAAGAAACTAAGGCTGAAGGAGCTCCAGCCTCCGTCACCTCTGAAGAAGAGGCGAGCGGCATGGTGGCAGTGGCTGGCTTCATCAGGGAGAACTAATTAAGAGAGGAGTGTACAGCAGCATAGAAACCCAATTGACTGTAGCCATCCATCATTGCCTGCTGAAAGGGGCACAGGATAGCACACTACCTCCATCACCCCCCCCCCCCCCCAGGCCGCATCCGCTGTTTGTCTTGGCACGCGTTTAGCCATGTTTGGTTTGCGCTCTGCGTTTCGGTAATCACATTTGCTGAGGGGGAAAAGAAGCACTTACTCTCATTTTCGCCGCTGTTATTTATCAACCGTCGTGATTCGAGCCAATGAACACAATTCATTTATCTTGCCTCTGACGTTGTGTTTCGGAGAAACACAAAAAGAAGAAAACAAGGGCAAGGAGTGTAAGGGGCTAACAAAGTAGAACATAGAATGCTCACCAATTTAACCAGCAAACCCCGTGATGACGTCTTACTAGCACGTGCTACGACTGCAGTGAAAGCGATCCTGTCCTTCGGCCTGCAACACCCTTTGGGGGGGTTTGAGGATACTGTGGGGTTTTAGGATACCCCCCCCCCCCCCCCCCATGCCATTGGTATCGTCTGCTGTTGTAAATGTCTTAGTTACTTGTGCACACCTTGCTAGGCAGTTCAGTCATGGCTAAAACATAACTATGGATAGGTAATTAGGGATTGGGTAAATGGTACTTTTACTGGACCTTGCAAATTCCGTTGTTAATCATAAAATCACATTAAAAAAATGTCAATCTCCTAACACTCCCAATACATTAAATAATTGCTAAGGGCAATAGTGAAGTTTGATACGAGTTGAATTTATAAAATGCCTTTGTTGTATAAGCTACATTTCTAATTAAATCTCCATCAATCTCAATATCTATTGATGCTGATATCAATATGAAACATATGAGCTACTGCTAAAGATGATATCACATTGTGGATATTTATCTCCACGTAATCCTTTGGCCTTGACTTGAGCAATACAATAATAAACTGTAAGCAACAAAATGAACGTGACAACCAGGGGTCGTGTTAACTGAATATTTTCCGTCATTGACCAAAATGACGGTCCATCCTTCATTTTGACAGATTGCAATTCACACCCCTGACCACTTGGTGTCGATGAGCATATTAATTGGCTCTTGTAGAAGAAGAAAAGTAGCACAGATGAAAAGAAGAAAAATGTCACGG
>JAXIVH010000338.1:55000-92500 GCA_036785325.1 Urophycis tenuis | reverse complement strand
CAATCGGTGAGGCCTAGTCCTGTTTGAACGGTGAAGCTGGCAGTCCACCCACCCACACACACACACACGCACACGCACACACGCACACGCACACACACACACACACACACCCCCACGCACACACACACACACCCCCACACACACACACACACACACACACACACCCCACACACACACACACACACACACACACACACACACACACACACACACACACACACACACACACACACACACACACACACACACACACACACCAGTATGGCCGCAATCGGCTCTTCTATCAACCATGAGGTGTTTTTGGCTCTTGTGATGTCAGAAATATGTTTACTTTTAGGGGTTGAAACTGCCAACATTTAAAAAATGTTGACAATGAGCAGAAGTTCGTACTTTTCTGTGTTTCTGTGTTTTTGTCTGTACGGTGTCCGTTTGTCTGTCCATTGTTTATTTTGCACCAGGTCTGAGAGGACTGAAATTTCATCTGTGCTATATGCCTGCCATGTAGCACATTTGACAATAAAGATACTTGAATCTTGAATCTTGAATCTTGAGAAGAAGGATAAACATGAACGAGAGGATGACGGAGAGGAAAAAGACAGCTTAACCACAACGGCTAGTGTCTGTGAAGTGTTCAAAGTGACCTACTGTCTGTAGACGCACAGGCAACCATGCTATCCATGCTCTATGTTGAACCTCCCCCAAATTAAATGTTTACCGTCCATAACTGAGACCCCTCTTCTCTCACACACACATTCCCTCTCCTTTCTTTGACTCATAAACAACCGTCTGTCTGATTTATGGAGAACACAAAGTATCCATGGGGAGGTTGCGCTTTAACACTTATTTTCACCACAACATTAATTTGTCCAGAATCCATCAGGTGCCCGTCATAGGGGGGTAAATACAGATACAGACACAGATACAGATACTGACACAGATACAGATACAGATACAATACGGATGATGTTCAACTATTGATCCCGTAGGAAATTATTTGTTACAGTTGCTCAGCATGAGACAGAAACAAATCAAATCAAGGTAACTAGAATAGAATAAACACAACTAGAAATACAAACACAAAATACCGTATAAAAATAAACATTGTAATTCTAGATAAAATATGCATCTAACCAACAGCAGAGTGATATAAAATATGCTTGTATATAAAAGTACATATGTAACTAAAGCTAAGTAAAGTAAAGTTACTCTAAAATAAAGTAAAAGTCTAAAAGTTAAATTTGAGGCATATTGCACAGGTCTTCTGGATATGATAGTCATAAGTCTGACTTCAAAGGGACTGAGTTAAAGTGACAGTACAGGGTTCAGGGTGCCTCACTCACTCCCGGTAGTCAGAGGAGTTAAAGAGTTTGACGTCCACCACCCTCACTGTCAAGAGTCTGTTGCTGAAGGCACTCTGTTCAGACAGCACTCTGGAGCGGTGAGGAACTGATAGTCAAGAATAGAGAGGAGTTTGGACAGCATCCTCCTCACTGTGACGGCTACCAGAAGGTCCAATCCCCCCCCCCCCCCCCCCGAGAACAGAACAGGCCTTCCTGATCAGCCGGTGTAGTCTGTTGGAAGCCACAACCCTCCTGCTGCTACCCTGACACTTCATAGCGTAAAAGATGGTGCTGGCCACCCAGACACATGGAACATCCTCAGCATCATGCTGCTACAGATGCTGAGGTTAGTAGCACTATGTTGAGGAACCCTATTTTGGTTGTGGCTTGGCTAGTCACTTGTGCCATGCACATGCATTGCTAAAGGGTCAAATGTGAATCAATACAGACAGACCTACATGCTACATTAACGTGGCATCTTCAGATCGTCTGTGTTACATTAACGCACAGTGTGTACAGTGTGCACTCATTCGGGTCCACCATTTTTCCATTTTCCTCTGCATGCACTACTGCTCTGTATTCCATATTCATATTCATACTCATATTCATTGTACATTGTATATATATTTATTATAGTTATTTTACTTTTTTACTTACTAATATTTTTAATACTGTTTTTTCCCTTGCACTAATTGCACCAAGTCGAAATCCTTGTAGGTGTAAACCTACTTGGCAATAAACTTGATTCTGATTCTGAATACATCCAGAGTCTTACCTGGAGGCCAATATTCTCTATGTACTGCCTCACATTATGGCAGGAGGAACAGTGAACGAGTCTAAGCAACAACCATATGATAATAAAAAACAAACAAACAAAAAACAAAACAGGCTTCTACAAAGTTTTCCTCCCCGGCTGTTTGCGAAAAAAAAAAAAAAAAGAATTCTACATCGCATGTGTTGAAGCTCATCTTGAAATGTAATTTCAGACATAGTCTGACACTGCATTAAAGGAGATAACTTCAAGGGGGAAAAAGAATGAATAAATAGAAATGGTGGAGCCTGCTGGGGCAAATCTATGTGGTCAACCTGGCGGAACCGAGCGACTGACGTTTTTTGAATTTGAAGCAAACACCCCAACCAGCGCAACACTGGTTCATCGGCAACGTGAAGTCAACGAGATACACACACACACACACACACACACACACACACACACATACATACAGACACACACACACACACACACACATACACACACACACAGACACACACACACACAGACACACACACATACAGACACACACAGACACACACACGCATACATACACACACAGACACACATGCACACACAAACACACACACACACACATACAGACACACACAGACACACACACATACAGACACACACAGACACACACACACACAGACACAAACAGACACACACAAACACACACAAGTCTGTGTGTTTGTGTGTGTGTGCTTGAGTGTGCGGACTGCTGGCAAGTCTCCTCCCGACTGTGCTGTCAGGGACAATAAAACAAACATACAAAAATGCCCCCCCCCACACACACACACACACACACAAACACACACACACACACAGCTTTTATTTTAAATGCACCTCTTTTGAAGAACCAGCTGTGTCTGCCCCTTTTTTGAAAGGATGATTTTTTGAAAGGACATTTTCATACATTTTCATGAGGGAAAATGTGCACCACTGGTCTGGTCCCTGAGTGAAACAACAAGTTTACGAAAATATAAATTGAAATGCACGGCAATGTGCTGCCAAGGAATACTGCATAGATGAAATATTAAAGTATCTGCTTTCAAGGAAAGTGTATACTCTTATATTCTCATCAATGGAAGGGGTTATTAGTGGTGGATTAAAGGAAATACAAATGGTTTGAAATGCCTTTTTTAATGAAAGGGAGTTGGGTGTTTGTATGGGTTTGTGACACTTGTTATGCATGAAAGCAATTCTTTCAGCATGTCCAACAATCTTAATAGCAAACAAATGTTAGTATTATTTCTGGTTTTCTGCTTTTTTTTTCCGGAATGGTCTTACGTTGGTTTATTTCCCAGAATCACAGAAAAGAGAACAGTCAATTATGAATAAATATCAGAAACTCTTCATTATGACCACGAAAAGATTAGGCTGTCAATTGCCACCCATGCTATGCCCACTACCACGGCATAGATGGCAGAAACAGGCAGGAGTTTTGCACTAGCTAGCTAGAGCGGAGGCCCACCGTGCCATGTCTCCTAGCGAGTGTGTTCAGACTTACCGAACACCTTGAGGAAGAGCTCTTTCTCCTGGGAGCCAGCCTTGTTGGTCGCCTTGCAGGTGTAGGCTCCGCCGTCGGCCTGTCCGATGTTGCGGATGGTGAGCGTGCTCCGGCCCCGGTCTGCGTTGTGCAACAGATACTGCTCCGATAGCTCCAGGTGCTGGCCCTTCCTGCGCAACGTGATGACGTCGTCATTACAACAGGGCTGTTTCTCAGACGCTAGCCCGCGCCCCGCACCTCTGTCTCTGGGAGGTCTACTCACTACGTTTGTGGTAGCCAGACATCAGAGGTGTGGGTTGCGCTTTTAGCAATGTGTGGGTTCTTTATCACATTGCTGACGCCGTTTTTACTGTGAGCACCTTCCAGTTGCGGCATGTGCACATCTTAATACAGAAAATGTCTAAAAAAACGTAAATGAGTTGTTTCATGTTTAAATGAAGAACCAGTTGAATACGCAATATTCTCTATGCTTGGAGAATATGCAGAATTATTGGTACACAGTGCTGATTGATTTGCAGAGATCATATACAATTTAACAGTCAACGCAATTTTTACATGAGCCCATCATATGCATGGAATAGGCAATGTGAAAGTCGACCTTCTAGATTAGATTGTCGATTAAAACAATTTCTTGAATATAGGAGGTGAGCATAATAAAACAAGAAGCAGTCACTAGACTCCCACTAGAACCAACTGCTAGCAAGGGGAGTGTGCTCATTGCTTTTCCTACTTTCACAAGCAACTTCAGACGGAGGATATTTTCGCGCCGCAGTGAATAAATCCCATACAGAGGGACTTAAACAGGTAAATTTAATTAAAAATAAATATAAATAAAATCCCAGCACAACCCACACATACAGGCACGTAAACAAACAAAAAAAAAAAACATCTCAAGTAAAAGGAAATCAACCCGTCTCCTCCGCACACACACACACACACACACACACAGAAAAAACAGTCAAAGGTAAACTAAATAAGCCGGTCTCCTCCCCCCCACAAAAATACAACACACACACACACACACACACACACACACACACACACACACACACACACACACACACACACACACCAGCATGTGCGTGGGACCCCTGGCACACACAGGAAAAGCGAGAGGGAGGATGATTGAAAGTTGTTTATTTGTAATAGGGTAATTATTACTGGTGGTGGTGTGTGTGTGTGTGTGTGTGTGTGTGTCTGTGTGTTTGTGTGTGAGTGTGTTTGGGGGGGGGGGTTAGGAGAGGAAATGGAGAGAGGAAAAGCAGACACCACGGGACAGTAGGCCACCACCGCTACAGAATGTCATTACACCCAACTGACTTATTGACGGCCATTCCATTACCCAGAATACACTGAGGCTGAATCCCAGATGGACAAAAAAAAAAAACCAACAACAACAACCTTGCAACGCCAAAGGCGACAGGAAATGGAACCCGGGAGTGTGCAGGATGTGAGTGCTGGCGCCGGTTAGGGCCAAAAAGAGTGTGGTCTTGCAAGCTTTTTATGGGGGGGGGGGAACTTGGATAGAACACAAAATGGTGGCAGCGTTGCCTTGTCAAAGGGCAACAATAATCTGTTCTCTACAGTTCTTATTTTTGTACGGTTTCTGGGTCGGACAGAAAGCTATGGAGCCGCATCAACTGAGAAAAAAACAAAATCACCTCCATTCCATCGGTTGCAGCACTAATTGCCCAATTTCGTTCACGTAGATTTGGTTCCTTGACTCTCTTCAGTTCCAGTACTTTAGTGGGTTATGGACTCATTTATCAAGAATATTCTCTTGAATACTACTCCTCTCGAAGATTTTCCTATTAGTATGAGCTCGTAGATGGGCGAAGACCAGGCATAGACTTCAAAAACTGTTTGGGAATAGCCTTATCACCCTTCACCGAATTGCAGGCAAATCTTTGCAACGGTAATTGCTTCTCTGAGACGATCGCAGATGGCCATAATAATTAAAAATAATAAAAACTAATCAAGTGCATCTGATGGCATCTGTTTCAAATTACCCTCCTTGTGCACATGAACGCAGTAAAAGAAGTAAGAAGTAAAAGTATACTTATTTTTTCCCCACACATCCTTAATGGTCCTTAAGCCATCTTTAAACCTTAATGCTAATGCGCTTGTGCATGTGCTTCATGGTACAGACCCGCCTGGACCGCCAGTGTCTGTGTGTCACACCGCATGTTTTAAAGAGTGCCGCGAACAAGGACCATGTCAGCCGCAGCTATAACCATCTTGACGTGCACCACGTTCCAACAGACTTAGCCTTTTTCCCCCCGTGACTGCACGCTGTGCATTCTGTGCCAAGCTGGGGATTGTCGCCGCCGTTGTGACACCACAGGGCGAGTCGGTAACGTTGTCAACGTTGCGGCTGCGCGTTGTGTGTCCGCCTGCGCTGTGGCACACACAGGCCAGTGCGTGAGCCAGTGGGCACAGAGAGAAGACAAATGACGTGCGCTATGCTGGCTCCCAGACATGGTTCCCAGGAGGCCGATGCTGTTGGCCCGATGGGAGAATGGATTTCAAAACCCTGTTCATGAAGGTGAGTTTTGAAATCCAATATCGTGAATAGTGTGAATACCACCCTGTGAGTAACACCCTGTGCATATACTCCTATGTATACTTGAATATATATCACACCACCTTCCTGTATAAATGAACAGCTGCTGCAGAAGACAGCAGGATTTTGAAACAATAACCAAAAACGTCCCTCACTGTTCCCTCCCCCCCCCTAGGTTTCTCCACCATTGTAGATGTGTACCATGTCACGCACCTGTGATTGACAGGCAAGATGGATTCCCGAACCAATCAGGGGAAGGAATGCCCCCAATTGGTCAGAAATAACTGGTAGGGGTCTACAATTCTGATTACAGTGCATATACAGAGCACATGCACGTAACATCATATATTATAGAATATATTTCGTACTTATTTACTATTTCACTCACTAATAACTGATGGACGTCTATGCCCCTGGAGCATCATTCATTCAACCATCATTCAACCAAAGGGAGCATGGCATGGCATTAACAGCACCATGGGTAGGGGTTTAATCACCACTGGGGCCACTCAAGAACATATGCACTCAGGGTATAGTAAGGCACTTTGGATAAAAGCTTCCAACAAAATGCCATATATTTTTTCATTTAGTGACCGAGCATATGCTTTTATCCAGATGCACGTCATTAAGTATTAGATAGGTATCTTGGCAGACATTGGGGTCCGAATCTGTTTCTTTTAAGGATTGGAGTGAAACACCTTAGCCACTGTGCTACGTTAAACTATAATGCTCATCTTACATGTGTTCAACATAGATAGAACAAATGCTGTGGTCATATTTATTCAATTTGTCTAATAAACATGGGCACATATGGGGGGGGATTGTTGCATCGGCATTACATTAATATTTCAGTTTATAGAATAACAACATAACAACTTAAAATATGATCACTCACGTGAGCCGACAGACGCAAACACTTGAAACATGTCTCTTTTCCCCGAGGACTTGTATTACAGGGAAACAGCATTACACCTTGAGCCAAACAGGCGTGAACTCTTAATCTTTTTTTAAGCTGGCATCCGTGGCAACCGACATGTAATAAAAAGGGCTTTGGGGCTGTCAGTCGCTGCAAAAAAAAAAAAAAGATACGAAATAAAAAAATAAAAGTATGGCCGCGTGTCCTGTGGGCGGATTTCTATGTCGATTTTTCTGCCTTTGTTCTTTTCCTATATTTTGACAGCCGAACAATTATGAAATTCCAAATCTATTCCTTGGTCTGGTGAAGGCTTTCTCCAAAACCATTTCTAACAGTGAAGGGATAAAGTAGAAAGTAAATCTACACGAATAAAAAAATAAAATACAAGACACAGTGTACATTTTTGTTCGAAAATACATGTCATCCCCACCTGGGCCTCATGAGTTAACATACTAAAAAAAAGAATAGCGTAGCATGCGTTTGCACTCGTTGTCTGGAGAAGACGCACAAAAAGAAATGTGGCGTTCAAGTCGCGTTACCTGTGCCAGGTCAGTATGGGCTGGGGGGATCCGGCAGTGATGCAGGTCAAGGTGACAGACTCTTGGTAGTCGGCGGTGGCGTTGAACCACGGCTGGGGCACCGACAACACAGGGGGCACTGGACGGAAGAGGACGAGACGAAAACAGGGAAAACACCGTCAGGATGGAGACGTCGTTGGAAGTATCCCAGCATCGTGAGAACAGATCAATGAATGAAAATACAACATGAATGATTTTCTCTTTGTCCCTCTCCGAGCAACCTCGTAAAACATGCATAGGCCTACAACAAGTGTGTGGGAATCTGACCATGTTATTGTAGTTTGAAACTAGTTTGTGGTGTTTCCCCATGAAGAACTTATTATATTGTTGTTTTGTGTAACCAGTGCGACATAAGCACAGTGATTGATTTGATCGAATAAGAAAGATATTGAATTTGAATTTAGAAGGAACATTCTTGATTTTGATAACACCGGAAAAGTCCCTGATTTGAGTCTCTTTGAAACCAAATTCAAACAGCAATGTGAGTGATTTAGGACGGGTGAGAATAGCTGGTGGAAGATCAAGAGCTGAAAATGATACTGTGATGCTGTAAGGGTTGTTGTTTTTGTAAATGTTTGGCATTTATACACAACTGTTATACACTGAGTGAGGTGCATTCATATTGATTGACTCTGTCTTCCCCACCTCACACACACACACACACACTCCAAAACAATACAAGATCTGAAAGCCCAAAGAAATGTGAAGTTTTATCTTCACTTATGACACCTCTAAAAACAACAATGTTCTTCTTCTTTGATTCAGAACAATCAGCACCATCCTGGTCTGGTAAGAGATAGTATCCTTTATGGAGCAAATACACACAAGGCAGCCATTAGCTGACCAAGGCAGAGATAATACGCACACAGACGGGATCTGACATGTAGCACAACATAAGCAGACACAGTGGCTTCAACATGCTGCACAGTTGAATGCAGGTGGGATCACTAAGGTCTGGGGATGACGTGTGTGAGCTCCAAGAGTCGGCATGGCCCACGTGATGTATATACTGTATATATACACCTATATCGTATATATTTCATGTTGATATGTTTCATGTTTCAAAAGCATGGCAAAAGTTCAGAAAGGGTACTTCAGTTGCAACTGAATAATGGGCAGGAATTTCTTTTTGTTAACTAAAAAATATGTGTCCAAAGGAGGAGAAAAATAACGTTGGAGCATACTTGACTCTCAGAAAAATTTATTTTGTGCAAAATCACTAAACCCCTGCCCTACATACACATTCAGAGTTTTGAATAGAGTACTTCCTTTTCTGGAATTTCATGTTCACAACACTAGAATAAGCTAACAGGCTGTTTGTCCAAGTTTTATATACTTCAATGGTTGAATACCTTTCCGAATCTCCGAATATCAGAACCTAATTCTGTGGGAAACACTGTCATATGTACTTTAACATTAAAAAAGTTACAACAACGAAGTCATCAAACTCAACCTCTAGCGGCACAAATTATATGTAATACCTTTAAGTAAACATACTGTAAAATAAAGTAGAAAACTTTGACTAAGATATACTAAGTACTTATTTGTGATTGTGATGTCATATCTTGGAAGTCGTCAGTTAGCTGTTGGTGGCGTTATCCTGACTTCACGTGAACAAGTTCCATCCGCTGACATTGATGGCACCACTGTCCAATCAACACAGTGCTGTCAACCCATCTCTCTTTCTCCTCGAGAGACAGGATGGAGAGATAAAGAGAGAGAAAGAGAGAGGAGCGTGTTCACGGGAGACAAGACGGCTCTGTGGTGCAGACATGTTTATCTGATGCATTCTCTAACTAAAGTGTCCTTTCAGGGGTGCATGGACACACACACACACACACACAGCTACATATACCCAAACACACAGACACACACACACACACACACACAGACATATAGACATGAATACACAGACACACATGTAGACACCCACACTCACCCAAGGACATCTGGTGAGATACAGACTCAAGTACACTTTCACAGAAACAGAGACGCATGCACCCACTTAAGCCCAGACACACACACACACCGTTGTTATTGTTCCTCGTATGTGCAAACCTACTTGGCAAAAGACATCTTTCTGACTTCTGACATCACATCCCTCATTTTGAGAATATCAAGCAGAAGGTGCAGAGATGGTGAAATCACAGCTCATTTAGCGGGACAACAAAGTGTCAGGAAGGGCGACTGGGGTGTTGTATGAAACTGTCTGGAAAGACGTCCATATGTTGCCCATCCTCACTCTGACATAATGACTTCACATTGCCTTCTTAACAACATACATTAAGCAATAACCCGCAGTCAACGCAGTTTTGCGCTGTGACATCCATGACTATACGCGCATAGAAACTGAAATAAACTGAAGTAACAAAAAAAATGGTATTCTAAAGTCTTGAAGTAACCCAGTTACTGTGTGTGTGTGTGCCCCCAGATATAATGTCAGTATAAAGTCATGTTCATATTCTTATGTAGAGGGTACAAGTAAGGCCAAATATTAATAACCTTTGCATGTTCTTCTCTATATGTATACAAAGACAGCTCTTGATACACATTGGATACACATGAACACATTCTCAAGGTACAAAGAGATCGACATACACATTTGCACCCAGAAAGAACAAAAACAGGACACACACACCAAATACAAAATCAAATGTATACACACACACACACAATCAAATGTACAGAAACACACACATTGAAAAGTACACATCCACACCCACAAAATCAAGTGTAGACACACACTATCAGACCTGGTACTTCTATACTTCAGAGGTGGCTAACCTGAGCTTGGAGGTATCTGGACAGATGGGAAAGGTTCCAGGTTGGTGCTAGCGAGGGTTAGACTGGGTAAGTATTGCCCTTCCTCTTCATCTTTCACAGCTCTTATAATCACCGGTTTATCTGTTTGCTTGGCTTGCAAGACTTGAAAACCACTCCGAGCCTCCAGCCTTTACGTGCAGAAGCCGATGTGAGTGCTCCACGCCTGGGGTGGTGTATTTTGTGAGTTGTTGGCCCCTGTTTCTTTCTTTCTGAAGTTGCCCCAGGCAAAAATAACTGTGTTGCAGTTTTTCCCCTCATTTTCACTACATATGAGAGTACATTTAGCGGTTAAGTTCTCACCTGTTGATCTCCCCCAAAGGACTCTCTGAGGAGGGGGGCAGGGTCCTTGCACCTTGTAGCAGCAAAGCTCTCTAAAGACCTCTCAGTATGCAAAGAGTAGGTAGGGGATCTACAGGTCACAGTTGTGATCCCGTCTCATTAACAACCTTCCACTATGTTGTTTCCATTTTCTGGTAAAGTGCTCAGTGAACCCATCTGAGACTATCCAGATAGTCTTAATACCTAGTAAATGGAATATCTGTTTTCAGTCATTTAGACAGGATGTTTATGCCTTGATGGGTTAGGACCTCAGGGTACCTGGTGGCATAGTAATCAATGACCAGCATTAACCTATGTCCAGACTTGCTCCTCTCCACTCGTCTAATAATATCAATTCCTCGCTGATTGAAGGGGACATTGGTGATGATGACTGGTTAAGGCAATAGAGGTACTTTTGGTAGGACAACAGCCCTTAAACCGGGCCAATGGAAGCTGCATACAGGCTGTGGTTTTGTGCTTCCCTATGACACAGGTTAGCCCAAGTACTAGCCCAACTACTGATGGAACAGATAGCAGTCCCTCACGTGGATGATAGTCTTCCTGAGAAGAAGTCACTGTCTCCATCTGACTTTCCCCTTTCCCTCACTAGCACCGGCTGAAAGTGGGGGCCCGACTGTCTTGTCTTCCTGTTGCAGCTCACCAAATTGTCAGGAAATTGACATTTCAATTCTGCAGGGATTTCTAGGCTTGGCTCTTTTACTGGCTCTATGGCTGTGTTTTGAAACTTTTTGATCCCATGCTGCCGTCTAGAGATGGGAATCTCGCCTGACCCACAGACAATCTCTGCCCCAAAGATGGCCAAAGTACGAAGAGTTTGAAGCTGCTCTTGCTCTTGCTTGGAGCTGGCTCCAGTAAGGACACCGTTGCTGCCACGTGCAAGTGGTACCAGGTCCCTCTGAATCAGCAGATCCTGTCCTAGGTATACAGGGAAGGGTAGGGAGTGGGCTAGGCCTTACTTTAAGGAGACAGAACTGTCCTTGAAATTCCTGCCTGTTTGACAAACTGTCCATTTAGGTACTGTAGACGACCTGCCTGCCAGAAACACTGTCGTCTGGGCATAAAACACATCTGAGCTGTCTTAGTACCATCTCTAGGTCACATTTGCTTAATAGGATCGTCCTGACCACAAGGATGACAAACAGGAACCCTCCCAGGGGCCAAGAACAAGGAATGTGTTAAAGTATATGAGCCTATAGTTTAGCTTACCCTGGGCTGGTGACATCTGAGAAGCCACCCAGTGCATCCTGGTGAGACATTATTAACTACTTTGGGGATGGGGTAACAAACATCCATCCATCCATCCATTATCGTAACCGCTTATCCTCTACGAGGGTCGCGGGGGGGCTGGAGCCAATCCCAGCTGCAACGGGCGAGAGGCGGGGTACACCCTGGACAGGTCGCCAGCCTATCACAGGGCTAACATATATAAACATACAACCATTCACACTCACATACACACCTATGGTCAATTTAGAGACACCAATTAACCTAATCCCCAACCTGCATGGTTTTTGGTCTCTGGGAGGAAGCCGGAGTACCCGGAGAGAACCCACGCAAGCACGGGGGAGAACATGCAGAACTCCACACAGAAAGGTCCCGGGTCCCAGGTGGATTCGAACCCAGAACCCTCTTGCTGTGAGGAGACAGTGCTAACCACTGCACCACCGTGCCGCCCAGGGGTAACAAACATGCATAGGAAATAGCATAGCAGCTATGCATAGAGAGATCGAACCTCCCATCTTTCCCACAGGACAGTAGAGAGACATTTACACTGGAACGCCATTTATCAACAGATAGTAGGGCTGCACGAGGACACAGGTGAGAAGACTGATTGTTAGAGGTATGATTCAACAGAAGAAACATTTTGGCCGAAGAAAATCAATGAGTTGCGTCTGTATTTAGACCCGTGTGACGTTGGGTGTATTGAGCATTTTGCTCTCCTTCACGAAGAATGCTAAACAGGTTAGCGGTAAGCACAATGGCCTGCTCCTTGTGCGGCACCATGCCGACAGTCACACGCACGCGCACGCACACGCACGCACGCACGCACGCACGCACGCACGCACGCACGCACGCACGCACGCGCGCACGCACACGCACACACACGCACACACCACACACACACACACACACACACACACACACACGCACACACACACTAGTCAATGCAGTGTGCCATGACTCCCAGGGATGGCTCTGTATCCCCCCGACACACACACACATCAAGAAGAGTCCTTGTCCGCTAGCTGGCTATCCTTGGTAGAATAAAATAACATCTATCCCATAATACCACCGTTGATACCCGCCGACCACTTCCTCTCTATTTCATATGCCCTCTTTTCTATCCTAAACCTCTATCCTGTTTTCGTCACCTTTACCTAACCAGGTTGGCCTCAGTGGAAGTAACTTAACATGAGATGCCACAAATCAACTGTTCTGCTATCAATGATAAGATGGCTGCTCTGACATGCATGGGCTGAGGTAGCTCTAATCTAAATCATCCCAAACTCGGTAACCTTAAAAGATTTGGGCTCCAAATGCTTGGAAAACTAGATCAGAAGTTTGTGGTAAGATAAAAAGCTGGAAATGTGTTTGTTCCGAGAATCCGACTGCCTTTGTTTTAAAGTTGTAGCCACATTGTTACCACCGCTTGCTACAAACCAGTCATTTTGATCGACTCAAGAACATTTCTGCCCTAAACCTTAGGTCTAGGTCTGCCAAACCTGATTACAAAAGAAGCAGAGCAGAAGTGGGCTCAACTGATTCAGAGGACAATATGCCTACCACATGCTTCACATGATTACCACATGCCTTTACATTATGTCTGACCAAATAATTATAGCTAGTTATAATTGTAGTGGGTTAGCTGAATATAAGAAACCTGGTTAAAAAAACAAGAACCATCAAGTCTTTTGTCTGCAATAAACACACTCTCTGGCTGCCGATGAACGTCCATGGCAACAAGAGTGGGAGGGACTCATTTATTTTTCCCATAGTTCTAGAAAATCCAAGGGAGTAATTGTATTGCTTAGAAAACACTTAAACAATACCATATCATCCGCCCAGACCGAGCCTTATGTAAGATGGGTGGTTTTGAATATGATTGTGGAGGACAAAAAGATCGGTCTTGTTAATTTGTATGGGCCAACTACAGATGATCCTGCTTTCTTTGAAAAAAATCTGTGATACTATACAAAATGTAGAACATACTTACACAATAATGGTTGGTGACTACAATACAGTTTCCAATAATACACTTGATCGAAAAGGATATAAGTTATCTATCTATCATCAAAAAGCCCTTATATAAATAACTAAAACGATGGATACACTTGATCTAGTAGATGTTTGGAGACTAAGAAATCCAGACATGTCTACATTTACATGGAGAGCAAATCAGGCCAGCGGTATGGATAATTTTCTAATCTCCTTCTCTATGATTTCAAAGGTAAATAAGGTAGATATTAATGATTGATTAAAATCTGATCAACACCTTCTAACATTAAACTTCACAATTTCTGAATTCCCACGGGGTCCAGGATATTGGAAATTAAATCAATCTTTATTTGTCTGGGATTCATTCAAATGTGCCTTTAGGGGTCACTCAATTGCATTCTCATCACACAAATCTAAAATGTTTAAACAAAAGGAAACAAATTTGATAAAAGACATTGAAACTAACTCTATGTGCAGACAGATCAGATGATGTTTAAGTGTTAAATCGTTTTGCTAGACAAACAAGAAGAATTTGAAAGGTTGTTGCAGGAAAATTCAAGTAACGCTTTGTCATGGTCTGTGTCTGTGTTGTCGTTTTCATTGGTTTGCTCTGTGTTTCCCCTTGTCATGGTCTGTGTCTGTGTTGTCGTTTTCATTGGTTTGCTCTGTGTTTCCCCTGTGTCCTGTTTCCCTCCTTGGTGATTGCCCCATCGTGTTGTCTTGTTCCCTCACCTGTCTTGGGTTTGTAATTAGTCTTGGTGTATTTAAGTCTTGTCTTCTGTTCAGTCTTTGTCCGAGTCTTGTCGTCGTATGTCGTTGCCGTTCATGTGAGTTGTCGTCCGTCTGTTCCTGTGTCTGTGCTTAAGTTTGCCATTAAAATAGGAAAAAGTACTCTTGCCTGCCTCGCCTCTCTGCATCTGGGTCCTACCCCTCCGCAACTCCGTGACACGCTTATTATAGAAAGAAGGCAAAGTGGACGGAGAAAGGTAATAAATGTACTAAATTCTTAACATGCAACATAGAAATTCCTTAAAAAAGAATGTATCCAAATTAACTTCCAATGATGAGAAACAATTACTTCACCCATACACATTTTAAAGGAGGAAGTCAAATATTTGGCCAAAAAAGCCCAATAACGCCTGTACTTCCTCCGCAAACTAAAAAGAGCTGGGGCCTCATCCACCATTATGCACACCTTCTACAGAGGCACCATCGAGAGCCTCCTGACCAGCTGCATCACTGTGTGGTACGGTGCCTGCACTGTGTCCTGCCGCAAGACACTGCAGCGCATAGTGAGAGCAGCTGAGAGGATCATCGGTGTCTCTCTCCCCCCCATTTTGGACATTTACACCACCCGCCTCACCAGCAAAGCGATCAGGATTGCTGGTGACCCCACCCACCCATCCCACAGTATCTTCAGTCTTCTGCCGTCGGGGAGGAGACTGCGGAGTCTCCGGGCCAGAACCAGCAGGCTCAAAGACAGCTTCTTTCATCAAGCTTTCATCAGAGGCTCAACTCCCTTCCTGCTCTGCCCCTGGCCCTCCCCCCTCCTCTGCCCCCTGCCACAGACTCTAACCTCGCACCCACCAGCATCATCTGACCTCAGACCATCTCCCACCCACCACCACTCACAAACTCTTATCTCCACTTGGACACTTTAGGCTGTCTTTTGACTGTCTTTGAATATATTTGCACTGTTTTTTAAACAACGCAATACCTCACTTTTCTTTTTTTTATTACTTGTACTTTTCTGTGTTTCTGTGTTGTCTGCACTTTGTTTGTTTGTCCGTTGTCTGTTTGTCCTGTCCACTTCTTCATTTTGAACCACAGGTCTTGAGAGGACTGCAATTTCATCTGTGCTATATGCCTGCCATGTAGCACACTTGACAATAAAGATATTTGAAACTTGAAATATTTTACAAATATATATTCATTCCAAGCAACACCTGCCCCACTTGATTCCTGCAACATTTTTCCCCCTGGCGATTATATATTTAAATGAACTGATCTTCAAAGAGACTCACGTGAAGGTTTAATCACAGTAAATGAACTCCAGCAGGCAATTAACTTCTTTATGCCTGGTAAGACTCCAGGGAGCGATGGTATTCCAGTGGAGATGTATCAAGGTTTTTATTGATTTTTTTACTTATTAAGACTCCTCTGCTTAATTGTTTTCATTTTTCTTACAATAATGGTAATCTTTCTAATACTCAAAAGAGGGTCTCATTTATTTGTTATTGAAACAACACCCAAATGGCCAATACAAAGACCCGGAGCAGTTAAAGAACTGGGGCCGTATTACTAAAGATTCTGAGAATCCTCTCAGAGAGCTCCTTACTTAGCCTAAAAATTCCTAGCAAGGAGTCTTAGCTTAAGAGTGATTTCAGAACATTCTCAGAGAACTCTGAGCAAGGAATGGACAAAAACTCTTATTTTAGTGAGGAGGTGTGGTTGACCCCGTTGCTAGGTATGACTCATTCTTTTAAAATACATGATTGGTTGACCCTAAATGCTGGATAAAAATACACTCTTGGTGATACTGGGCATAGAATGGACCGTGAAATCAATAGACCTAATCATATAATCTAATCTCTATGAAGACTTGTAATTATGAATAATATTTTACATGAAAAGAACATCTTTGTTAAATAAATAGTAAGCCATACTTTAAAATTATCCCACAAATTGTGTCACAATATGAGGGTGTGACAGTGCTGTCATTGTTTGCTTGATCACATTGCTGATGGAGGGTTGTGACAGACCCAAGTCATCACTGCTGCATTGTTGCATTTTTCCAGTTGCCACCTTACAGTTGTGATGACTTTCATTTCCGGCGATATTGCGTTGTGGCGTTGGGTTGGAGAAGTGAGTGCATCTCTAGTGAGATCTACCACAAACATGATTCCTGCACGATCCAATCTGGAGCGTTTAATTAGCTCACTGTCATTCAGTGTTTGGAGAATATTTATCTTGCCTCTTTTTTCCTCTGCTTAAGAAACTCTCCTAAGCCTCTTAAACGTCCTCCTCCCTGCTCTTAGCAGATTTCACCTTAGGAGCACTCTTAAGAGCTAAGATTCTTTAGGAATACCTTTTATCTTTACTAGGATTTAGTCTTAACTTTGAGGGGAAGTTCTAAGAAAATGTCATGATTCTAAGAATTTGGCCACTAGGAGCAACTCTTTGTGCAAATAATCTTTAGTAATACAGCCCCTGGAGGGGGCCGTATTACTAAAGATTGCACTCCAGTGCTGTGATGCTAAGATATTCGCCAAATGCATTGCTCTTTGAATCAAGAATGTACTGTCAAATGTTATACATTATGATCAGTTTGGCCCCCTCAAAGGATGATACATCGGGGATAATACAAGACAAATATTAGAAGTAATTGAACATTATGAAACATCTAAAAAAGCAGGTTTGATATTTGTTGCAGACTTTGAGAAGGCTTAAGTTAGGCTTGACTTTATAAGAGCCTTTCATTTTTTTAATTTTGGGGAATCTGATAAACTGGGTTAAAATTCTGAATAACAATGCAAGCTGCAAAGTTATAAAAAATGGGTACTTATCAGAAAATATATCATTACTAAGAGGAGTCAAACAAGTTTGCCCTTTGTCCCCGTATCTCTTCATAATTACCATAGAAATATTAGCTATTAAATAAGATCAAACAAAAATATTAAGGGTTTGGAAATGTTTGATTCAGATATGAAATCATCAATGTATGCTGATGATGAACTTTTTTCTAATCTCCTCAACTGTCCTCCTTACAAGCCCTGACAAATGATCTAGATTTGTTTTTGAAGATATCGGGACTAAAACCAAATTACAAGAAATGTAAGGTTCTTCGAATTGGGTTGCTTACAGGGACCAATTTTTTTTTTGCATTGTAGTCTACCAATAGAATGGACTGATGGACCAGTAGACATTTTGGGTATCCACATACCACAGAACATCAATGATATAACAAATGTGAATTTCAATAACAAATTAAGGAAACTAGAAAAACTCAACAACCTTGGAAGGGGAAAATGTTGACACTGTATGGCAAAGTTTTGCTGATTAACTCACTGATTGTGTCTCAATTTACTTATTTGTTTATGAGCTTACCAACCCCTTCAGAGCATCTCTTTAAGTCACATGAACAGAACATATTTAAATTGATTTGGGATAACAAGCCAGACGGATAAAAAGAAAGCATGTATACAATGATTATGACTACGGTGGCCTAAAACTTCTAAATATTGAAGCTCTAAACTTTTCTTTAAAGGCTTATCTCATCCCAAAATGTTATTTGAATCCAAAATGGTTTACTAGCAGGTTCATGGAATATGCACACCCTTTGTGTGAAAATAGATTATTTCCCATCTTACAGTTGCCACATTCAATGTTTAACTTGATAGATAATACACTGATTGGAATGTCTCCCTTCCTGAAACATGCTCTGAAGAGTTGGTTATGGTATAAGTATTTATTACCCACCTGATGAAAGAGAAGACATTCTCCATCAAACTATATTGTTTAATGCTAACACCTTAATACAAGGAAAACCTTTCTTTTTGAAAATATATATTTTTTTTTAATAAAATTGTATCTTATTTAAAAAAAAATATAGACCCCAAATGACATTTAAGGACATTGTGTGTGATGATGGAAATATTATGACATACTGTCAATTTGTCAAAATCTATGGAAATATCTGCTCCATCCAGAATTTCAACCAGCTGACTGCATCCCTTCCCACTAATTGGAATAAACAAAATCAAGGATCGTCTTCCAAAAACATCAGTGTGTCTGCCATATATACATGAAAAATCTAAATTGGTTAAGAAATATTAAATTAAATAAAAGTACATACTGTATATTTTTTACATGATTTCAAACACACTTCTGGTTCTCCTATACATAGTACACACAAAATAGGAGGATCTGTTAGATTGTCAAATTCCATGGAAACAAGTCTTTAGACTAGCATATAAAGCATCAGTTGACTCTTCCTGAAGATACTTTCAATTCAAATTAATTTATGGCTTTTTGCCAACGAAAAGAAATGTAAACATTTAAACAACATCTTCATCCTCATTCACTGACCACGGGGTCAACATAAACCAGTGGAAGATCCAGTCAACTGTCAACTGCAGTCAACTGTCACAAGTAATGGACTTATAAGTAGCATAAGTAGCTCTTAAAACTGTTCCATTGTCTGAAAACTGTCTGTAATTGACCTCGGAGGAGCCCAGAAACCTGGGGCCATATTACTAAAGATTCTGAGAATCCTCTCAGAGAGCTCCTAACTTAGCCTAAAAATTCCTAGCAAGGATTCTTAGCTTAAGAGTGATTCCAGAACATTCTCAGAGAACTCTTAGCAAGGAATGGACAAAAACTCTTATTTTAGTGAGGAGGTGTGGTTGACCCCGTTGCTAGGTATGACTCATTCTTTTAAAAGACTTGATTGGTTGATCCTAAACGCTGGATAAAAATACACTCTTGATGATACTGGGCATAGAATGGACCGTGAAATCAATAGACCTAATCATAGAATCTAATCTCTATGAAGACTGTGTAATTATGAATAATATTTTACACAAAAAGAACATCTTTGTTAAATAAATAGTAAGCCATACTTTAAAATTATCCCACAAAATGTCTGAAAACTCAGGTCCACTTGCACAGTACTCACATGCTGATAGTTATATTTATTTGCTTACATTTATTTACCATGCTGGTGATTTAAGCACTTCATGCATTTGGTATTAACGAGGGTAAATTGGCTTAGCTTTCATCAATTTCTGGGATTGCTGGCTGGACTATAAGAAGCAGTATTGGGTGACATTCAAATCTACCACAAACATGATTCCTGCACGATCCAATCTGTAGCGTTTAATTAGCTCACTGTCATTCAGTGTTTGGAGAATATTTCTCCTGCCTCTTCTTTGAATCATTTTCTCCCCTGCTTAAGAAACTCTCCTGAGCCTTTTAAAAGTCCTCCCTGCTTTTAGCAGATTTCAGATGGGGAAGATTCTTTAGGAATACCTTTTATCTTTAATAGGATTTAGTCTTAACTTTGAGGGGAAGTTCTAAGAAAATGTCATGATTCTAAGAATTTTCTTAGAATTTGGCCACTAGGCGCAACTCTTTGTGCAAAGAATCTTTAGTAATACGGCCCCTGATCTCTCTTTGACTCTAAAATAATTGCTCATGCCTCATTGTGCAAGCTTTAATGTTTTTCTAAGGCATTTCATCTTCTTTCTTCCATAGGGTTGACAGGGTGAGGTTTGTGAAAGGTTTGTGATTGAGGTGGAAGAGAAGTACACAGGCGTTGATGATATTCCATTCATTAACACGTAACAACGCACTCACAGCTTTGACTTGCTTAGGGACTTGCTGTAAGCAGGGACAAATGTGGAAATTAAAAGGACACCTTTCAATGTGAGTTATTTGTGGGCCATGCACTCCCAAATGTCTCTCAAATTGAAATGTTCAATCGCAGAAAATGGGAAAATGAAAAGGTGGGTAGGAAATCAAACTAAAGATGTAAGAGGTCTATATTAACGCTGATTAAGTCCATCGCCTTTGCCTTGTGCTGACAATGTTAATTAAGGTTCAATCAGTATGAAGCCAGCATGGCGGGGGGGGGGGAGGGGGGGTAGCGTAAATATTGGAATGAAATGATATTGACTTTTTAATTCCCGAGCCAATTCATGAAGACCTCTGTTAATGCCATCACATATTGATTGGCTCAGGAATTCAGCTGTAATTCGGTCACTTTCAAAAATGTTGTCCCCACCAATACACTAAAAAGAATGGATTTGTATGTGTCTCAAGAGGGTACAAAATATCAAAATGCCATACAACAATATATGGCAGATGTAGAAGAGCTTTCCACTGAGCAATTTCTGGACGAGTGGTTCAAGCAGGGTGTGCATTATGGGGTTGCCGCAGGGGGGGGGGGGTCTTTAAAATTAAACTATTCAAATTAGATTTAAAATATATATTAAATATTTGTAAATATTTAATATTTCTTGTTCTGTGGCAGAATATTGTACATGTGAACCATTACAAATTGAACAACCCCCATGGTGGATTATAAAATGTTTCTCTAGAAGTAATACATATTAATATTGGCCTAAGTGATCATAATTCTGTATAGTGCCACTTGCATAGTAAGTTATACATTTTGCTTATCTTGTCTCACATGGCCTGCTGGAATATTTTTTCCAGCAATTTTTTTTGGAGGGACAACCCCCTGTCCCTCCAACCTTAATAATCTTTTCCTACAGTCTTGCATAGTGGTATTTTGTATGAACGTTTCTTATGTTCAGACCATAAGTCATGTAGCAGCCATAGACGGCTTGAACCCCATACAAGTTCAAGTTTAACAAGCTGCTAATGGATTTAAAGTGTCTCACACCTCCTTTAAACATGCAACATGCAACATTTCATCAACGGTGTGCACCCCATTAGCGTTTAATTTGTTTGGTTTTTCCCCCAAAACAATCTAGAAAATTGCTGTAATAGCCATGTGGCGACCAGCCTTGTGGGAGGATTAGTCATGAAATGGCTTAATGTTTTGCCCAAGGACTTCTAAGTGGCTGAATTGCGTCAATGTTGAGCATTGAACTCCACACAGATGGAACAAGCACAAAACATCATTCATGTGGCGCATTGTTTTGGCTATGGACATGAAGGGTACTTTAATGAAAATAAAAAACATTGCTGGCTGAGTTTTATGTTCCAGATGAATGGTTTCTAAATGTTCAGCTCAGCTGTTAACAAGGGCAGATGAGGTGAGTTGGGGGTGTAAATGAACAGGTATTTTTGTGAGGAGAAAGAGCCAATAACCCTTCAGCCAACATGTGATGTTTTTTACATTGCCTCCTAATGTGTAAAATTAAGTGTTTTTTTTCTTTTACTTTTTTAGATAGCAATTAAGAATACTTTTTTATTCATGCACAATAATGAGCAACAGGTTTACGACTGCAGACAATGGGGTTTGAAACCACAAACTTGTTAAACACAACCTGTGCTATCTTGCACTTCTAGTCAATCCACCCATTTGCCATGACACAAATTCAATTCAGTAAACAGTTTGCATGTCAAAGATCCAACAAGACTACAGCTCCTAGCATCAAAATCGGCATCTCTCTTTGGCAACTCTGATACGTCTTGTTTATCCAAGGCAGGGAGCACGAAAGTGCTCCACAAACCACAAATCCCTAACAGCTGCTGTTCCGGTGACCTCCAGAATAACAAAAATGGGCTCCAGGCAACTTTTACCTTAAATGAGGCAAGATTTGCCTCATGTATGATTTCACCAGTCTCCCACACATTTATTTTTTCCTCTAAATCATTTTGTAAGATGACGATCTCTAATATGTACATATAGAGTCAATATGAGGAAACAATAACCTACACTAAAGGTCATTTTAGGTAAAGTGAGAAAAATAAGATTAACATAAAATGGCCTCTCTATTAACATCACTTCAAATAATATAAAAATATGATTTTCTACCTAAACCTCATTATTTAAGATGAGTGTATGCTTTTGATCTATTTAGAAGACTGTAACTGAGTTTCCCCTTTGAATCCAAGTGTAAAGCAGAGTAGCAAATGGCAGTTCACTGATGGGGAGATCATGTGACACACCAGGCGTGTCCATCCAGCATGCATCCATCCTTTCAAAGATGCTGGATTTTGAGCATATCTTATGTTGGTTGAAAGAGTTGTTTCGCTGTTTGATGACTAAAATGATCTCTTGAAGAAAGATTAATAATAATATAATAAATAATAATAATGAATAAAATAAATAAATTAATAAATAATAAATTAAACTGCTTTACAACTGCAAGACCTGTCTGATTCTTCTTTAACAGCACTTTGTAGTGGTGAACTGCAGGCCCAGATATAATTGGCTTCTAGCACCCACTACTAGTGTGATTAACTAATCTAGTACTGGTAGAGGAACAAATGTAGCAATCATAATAATAATATTTCTATGGACTTAATTTAGCGCTATGGATGAAATAAGATGATGTGTGTTGAGAAACATACATAAATACATTTTCTATTCAACCAGAGAGAAACAAATTAGTGCAAGGGGATAAAGCAGAGGTGTTAGTTAAGTGTTTTACGTGTATTTCCAATGGGGGCAGTCTACACATGTTGATGAGCGTCTACATTTGAAACAGACATTTGTAAGGACACAGACACGTCTGTGCGAGTTCTTTTGCGTTCTCTTGAGTATTGTCAACTCACCGTTAACCACCACGGCGATGTCAACAAAGTCAATCTCTCCGCGCGCCTCAACGCTGGCCTCGCATCTGTACACGCCCTCGTCCGCGTTGGTCACCTGGTGGATCTGCAGGTTGTTGTTGGGCAGCACCTGGAACCGTCCTTCACAGGGGATGATGATGATGATGATTGCAGGGGGAGTGAGGAAGGGTGGTGGAAAGAGAGAGAGAGAGAGGGGAAGGGAAGAGAGGAAGAAGAAAGTGACAGAACAAGGTTAGCCATCTCGTTCTTCAGTTTTTTCCTGCCTATTCTCTCTATCTTTTCAGATTTCTGTATTCGTCTGAAGCAATTTATTGATCTATGTTGATTTCTACAGAAAAATATTGTATTATTCATAAAGAGAAAAGAGGAATACATGTTGTTGAGAAGCGAAGACACAGAGGATTGAACCCAGATCCCCCCACCCATCGATAGGTAATGAAAACACTGATCCATTACCGCCATCGTCTCATACCCACTTGTCTGCCGTTCAGGCCTAATTATGTTCTGCGTAGCGCACAGGCACTGCCGCTTCGCCGTTCCAGCCACGTTCTCTCATTTATTTATGACAGACGAATCGAGAAGGTTCGCATATACAGTATGCTCAATGTATGACATGTCATCAGCACAATACAAGTCTAAATATTGTGAAGAGATATCGCTAAACACATAGTAATCTGTGCCATTTTGCCACTAAAACGAGACCGTCGTTTAGATAAAACAGGAGCAGAATCCTATGTTTTTGCCAATTTCTGTTTGAACCAGGTTGATTTTGAGGTCACTGCCAAGGAACGACGGCGGTGAGGTGTCTGAGGGTTCGAGGAGCTCTGTCTGCGTTGTGGTTGATGCTGAAAGCCATGTCCAAGAGAGGGTTAATCTCCTCAGAAATGTATTGTGTAAGGACACAGTGTGGGTGGATTTGGAGCTCTGTCTAGGAAGCGGGTTATTTTGATGTGCGTGTCCCAGAGAGTTACACTTCTCAAGACACGTATTGAGAACACCGAGGTGATTTTGAAACACATTTTCTTAATACTCTCATAGTGTTTGTTTGGGGTTTCACCTAAGGTGTAAGATGAATATAAGAACATCAATGAGTACAACCATTCACTATTTCCAGGATGTGTATATAATACCCAAATATATGTATATAAATAATAATAAATCCAGAGACCTTAAGCAATGTTTGAAATGTTTTTTTTTTTCTCTGTAATTAGCTGCTCTTATTATAACTGGGATGGGAATAGATAAATAAAAAGAACGTGTTAAAGAGCATACAACACCTGCATTCTTCTGAAGTCTTGACAAGCTCATAGCAAAGTGTCACTAATATCTGTATCTGCTTGCCTCAAACTGTCATGAGGACTGCTCTCAGTGACAGAAACTTGGGATTAGTTTGAGGAAGCCACGCTGGAACATGTGAAGTGTTTTTTAAAAGAAGATAAACCTAGGGCAGTTCTGATTAGGGACACTGGCAGCTCAAATTGCTTGTAAATTGAGGTAAACGACAAGTATTTTGTACACAAATGCCCTCCATCTCTTTTCCACGGTGTGAAAAAAATGTTGTGTGAAATTGGCATTTGTTGTCTTATTTGAAATGAGCGGGGGAAGGAAAATGGGGGAAGACATCAAACTGTCCGACGTCTCTGAGCTGTCTCCTCACTACCTTGTTAACGTGCCTCTTTTTTTCCTATTCTCTCAGAATAATCCAAAGGAGCTTATTCTGCTTATTCAGTGCCCCCCCCCCCCCCACCTCTCCCAAATGTGACAGGGTCTTTCTCGTCCTTCTGTTTTCCGTCTTACTCTTTCACTTTAATTTACAAATCTTAAAAGCTGTAGTTTGGCAAGTTGACACTCAAAATGTAATCCGTTATAATGAGTGATTACTCGCCACTATAAGCAGGAGGCGTAATCCACCACAATATTCAGGAGGTGAATCAATAGAAGGTGACTTTTCACTAACAATTCAAAAGACTGGCAATCCAAAAAATCCCTGAAAAATGGCAGATGATAACAAGTGACTATTGATGAAGTTGTTGACTACAACACAACGTCATTCATGTGTAATTTGTTTGTTCCAGAATGCCCATGGGTGGATAGCACATCCTTTAGGCTCTGAGTCAAACTCCAAAAACCCAATAAACTCTCCTGTTTCTGAAGAGAACGTTTCAGTGCCACACAATGCAGCTTCTGAGATCTGAGAAACATTTCGAAAGCTGTGAGCTGTGATGGCATCCTCTCTTCATGCCCATTTGTAACCCCCATTTTACCTGTGCTGTAACGTAACAGGCCTTAATGTAAATCACATTTTCACTGTCAATGTCCCTGTTGGCAATAGCAACTGCAGTTGTCTTATTGTATCCTAGAATAAGACAACTGTACTACAACACTACAGTAAACTATACTCTACAACACTACACTATACTTTACTGCAGTATACTCTTAAACTAGGGGCCAGGACCCACAGTGGGCTGCCATCAAATTGGATTTGGATCACGGCCTGACAATTCACCATGCACGCTGACATGTCGATTTAGAGTCTGAAGTGGTTGCATTCCAACATCCATCCATTATCGTGACTGCTTATCCTCTACGAGGGTCGCGGGGGGGCTGGAGCCAATCCCAGCTGCAACGGGCGAGAGGCGGGGTACACCCTGGACAGGTCGCCAGCCTATCACAGGGCTAACATATAGAGACAAACAACCATTCACACTCACATACACACCTATGGTCAATTTAGAGACACCAATTATCCTAATCCCCAACCTGCATGTTTTTGGTCTGTGGGAGGAAGCCGGAGTACCCGGAGAGAACCCACGCAAGCACGGGGAGAACATGCAAACTCCACACAGAAAGGTCCAGGGTCCCAGGTGGATTCGAACCCAGAACCCTCTTGCTGTGAGGCGACAGTGCTAACCACTGCACCACCGTGCCGTGCATTCCAACAGACACACCGAAATTCGTTTGGGTCCCGATATAAAAAAGGATTAAGAACCACTAATACACTATACTCTACACACTGCTACACTCTACTTTGACATTATGCTTCACTGAAAGGTCTATGAATGTTCTCATTCATCCAGGTCATGTTTAATCTGGCCAACAGTTAAATCGAACGCAACTGGACTTAGATTTGTCTGTGAAGACGTTTCGCCTCTTATCCAAGCGGCTTCATCAGTTCGTAACGCATCAGTCTGACTAGTCCGCACTAGTCTGACAGACAGTGGAGTTAGACCCAGGTATTTACCCTCAGTGGAGGTGTCCACCCACCAAACTCCTAAAACAATAGATCATTAGTGTAGCTTCACCTGACCATTGTTTGGGGCCTGTGAGTCATCTTGGTGGATGATGATCATTAGGGGTGGGTGGGGCCACTGGAGAACGACAGTCGTTAGGTATGATGTGCAGTTACCAGTGAACGACAGTCGTTCTGTTCCATAGAGCCACTTGAGGTTTGTTTTGGGCAGCCTTTGTAGTTCACCCTCCTGGGAATGGCTGAAAGTGCAGCATTGTAGATGGGGGTTCACTGAAAGGAGCGAGTGTTACTTACTGTGGTGCTCCTCGGTGATCTCCTTGTCCTGGTAGTACCACACCACCAGAGGCACTGGCGAGCTGATGACATCACACACCACCTCGGCCGTCTCGCCATAGCGGAACTCCTGTGGCGACTGCACGTCGCGGAACGTCAGCCTCTCTGTGGGGGCAAGACCAACGCAAACAGGTGTTCATAGTTTTAAATAGGTTTAAATGTGATTTACTCTGGGACACAATATTACATATTGACACGTACATATTGAAGTATCAATATGTAATGAATTAAGTGAAACCTGCTCAACAAAGTTTTTCACTGGAGCCATCGTCAGCCTTGGTTGTCCCATCATTTGTACTCATTGGAACCAAACACAGAGTTAAATCCCTGGGCTTTATTCTTGAGATTGTTTAGTTAGTAAAGGTGCAGGTTTAAATTTGGAAAAGTAAATCAATAAATCAAATTATATATGTTGTAGTCTCGGCGTATCCTTGTGAGCTGCATTATGGGTTGCCCACTGGCCTGCAGTCAGCCAAAGATTTAGAGGGACCCTGGGCTTGTTGATTAATACACCCTAGACTTACTGCTAATTAGAACCCCTTACTTCCTGGATGAAGCAGAAACATGCCAAGGATTTTGGACAACCTTACTACCTTACATCAAGGACATTTAACACAAAAGTACCACAGTAGAATGTGCCAAAAGGAGAACACAGAGGGAACAGAATCGGATTGAGATGATGCAGGAAATAAGAGACGCTGTTTCCTATCAGTAAGTGTGAAGACTTTGGTTTTGCAGAATCACACATTAACATGCGATTCAATTACTTAATTGCGTCAAATATTTATGTATAAAACAATAATCAATATTATACAGCTTGTAAGATGAGATGTGGATATGTGTGGTGATGTGGATATGTGTGATGAGATGTGCTGGTATGTTGTTACATCTGTCATCCTTGTCTGTCTCTTTGTCCATGTCAGTATGCATTACTTGTATTACTTGTAATTGTATGTTTGCATGCCTATTTTATGACTTTTTTTTTCATCTGTCTCCTCTTCTAAACATCAAACCTGCCAGGGACTGCAGATGAAAATTAGTCTGTGACTAAATCTGATGCATTTACATGTCTTTAAGGCCATGTAAATTAATGTACATTGTCCCTTTCTTAAATAAAAAAAAAAAAATAATAAAAAAAAAAATATATATATATATATATATATATATATATATATATATATATATGGCAAGGGCTATTGCTTCGGGCTACTGAAGCTAACTGTGTGCTAGAATGCGTATGTGTCTTGTGCTGGTGAAGAATAAATCAACAGCTGTTCCAAGTTAGCGTCCGTCTCTTCTTGCCTACTCGCTCCCTTGCAACATTAGCATTTTGCCATGGTTATTTATGCTAGCCTGTTCTTTCTATGTCTCTCTCTTTACCCTCACTGCACTTTCTTTCTACCTCATCCCTCTTCCTCTCCATCTTTCTCATCCCCTCTCCAATCTCTTTCTCTCCCCCTATCTCTCTCGCCCTCTCTATCTAGCTTACTTTCTCCTCTGTGTGTCTAGAATGCAGGCGTCTTCATTAGGGTACATGATAGACCATTATTCATTCCTGTCATTAATCCTTTTGTTTCCTTTCAAGTCTAAACAACTCCATCTCCCTTGGACTTACTCATCCCTCTCCCTCTCTGTCTTCTTTATAAATCACTCTACTCCTTCTTCAAATCCCCACACTTGTCTCGTTCTCCCTCACAGATTCAACGTGTCATTTCCAACTGTTTGTTTTCATCTTCTGTCCCGATAGTTTCTATACTCAGACGCTCCACTTCTTTATCTTTTATTTATTCTCTCTTTACAAGAGAACCACTGAAGGATAGCGGGTCTCGACAGTAGTACTCTATTGAACACTCGAACAGACTGAATATATGAAGTCAGCAGTCTTCTGTGTCCACGGAAGATGATGACATCAGACTGTCAGATGCTTTTTACCCATGAACACTTTTAGCTCAGACACAACTTAGCGGTTGGATGAGTTTGTTAAGGTAGGTTACGGTTGATTATCATCTAATGTCTGATGGCATAATGGCTCAAATCTGCATGAATGGGGAGCTCAATTTCTTTTGCCTGAAATTGTCTTGACCAATCACAGCGCTGGGGGCGGGGAACTGTAGGCACGTGGAACCTGACCAGGGGAACCACAACTAAGAAGACATGGCTACCCATTCATTCAACTATGCCATTGTTGTATCCGTCCTTGGCAAAGAGGTAATCCACAGATTTCCCGCTACCGATTGGAAGACACCCTTTATGCTTTATGTCTGGAGAAGTCCATAGACAAAATGTCTCCTCAAACCTCCATTGTGCAACTTTTCTCTTTGGAACAATCTGCATTGAAAACAGGAAACACTGAATAGCCTTGCTCGTCGCACTTTCTGGTTTCAAGGCCAAGACATTGTACAGTGTCCCCCCAATGCCGAAATGCGGCTATAGCATAATCAAACTTCTCCGACATTAGATTATGATAGGTTATGTTATGTTAGGGTAAGGTTACGGATAACAGAAGGAATGGGCAGAGGGGCTCACAGGTTTTTCCAGAGGGTCTTACTGGGTAAAGTAAGCAAAGAGCGGCACATCGGACAATGGCATTGAAACAGTGAACACTTTGCACCGAACACTTGCCCAGGAGGCTTCTAAGCCATCTGGCAGCAGCCCTCCTCTCCATAGGGTTATCATTGTGGGAGTAGCCAATGAACATTTTTACACAATAAGGGAATTACAAAGTACCCTGGCCTGAACAACAGCCTAACTAAAACGCTGTGAAATCGAAGACGTCTGACATTTGAAAATGTTCCCAATGGATTAAAATTGTTCTTTAGAAGTGTATCCCGCTATCTCCATAACAGCAAAAGGCAGGTAAAAAAAAAACTCATGGCCAGTGGAGAGCCAGTGTGGGGGTAATGCACATACTGGGACGTTCATAATACAGACTAAACTGAATTAACATAGACTGTATCCAATACAGACTAAACTGAATTAACATAGACTGTATCCAATACAGACTAAACTGAATTAACATAGACTGTATCCAATACAGACTAAACTGAATTACCATAGACTGTATCCAATACAGACTAAACTGAATTAACATAGACTGTATCCAATACAGAGTAAACTGAATTAACATAGATTGTATCCAATACAGACTAAACTGAATTAACATAGACTGTATCCAATACAGACTAAACTGAATTAACATAGACTGTATCCAATACAGACTAAACCGAATTAAGATAGACTGTATCCAATACAGACTAAACTGAATTAACATAGACTGTATCCAATACAGACTAAACTGAATTAACATAGACTGTATCCAATACACACTAAACTGAAGTAACAGACTGTATACAATACAGACTAAACTAAAGTAACATAGACTGTATATAATACAGACTGAACTAAAGTAACATAGACTGTATATAATAAAGACTAAACTGAATTAACATAGACTGTATCCGATACAGACTAAACTGAATTAACATAGACTGTATCCAATACAGACTAAACTGAAGTAACATAGACTGTATCCAATACAGACTAAACTGAAGTAACATAGACTGTATATAATAAAGACTAAACTGAAGTAACATAGACTGTATCCAATACAGACTAAACTGAAGTAACATAGACTGTATATAATAAAGACTAAACTGAAGTAACATAGACTATACATTACAGACTAAACTGAAGTAACATAGACTGTATACATTACAAACTAAACTAAAGTAACAGACTGTATACAATACAGACTAAACTAAAGTAACATAGACTGTATATAATAAAGACTAAACTAAAGTAACATAGACTGTATATAATAAAGACTAAACTAAAGTAACATAGACTGTATATAATAAAGACTAAACTGAAGTAACATAGACTGTATACAATACAGACTAAACTAAAGTAACATAGACTGTATATAATAAATACTAAACTAAAGTAACATAGACTGTATATAATACAGATTAAACAGACTTTCCATATGTGTACATTGGTGGAAACGATCATGGACTTTTCCAAGCTCAAAAAAAGCTCCTACGAGTGCATGGGATTTTAGAAAGTGCATTCGTGCGTCCCTCACGCTGATTGGTAAACTCCGGATTGATTCTATGAATGAATTATTTTCTGTGGGGAAAAGCCAACAACAGTGCTTCCTGCCGGGCATGATGGTGTTTGATTCTGAGTGTGCACAGAGAGAGGAGGCGGCACTATTCACACAGCGGTCTGTTGTGTGTTAGTGAGTGAGAGACATAAGAGAGATAAGAGAGAGTGAGTCAATGTGTTGACTCAAGCAGCTCTACAATTAAATACAGTTTTACCCATTTTAAATAGTAAACAATGAGTTAATGAATGGGAAACACTTTTGATGTCAGATTGCGGTGTTCTCTTGGGGGTATGGGTTAAAAAAAAAAGTATATATATATACTTTGTTAATACACCTGGGCAGCCTGTCAAAGTAAAGTCTATGATTTGGAAACACTGGAAAGAGGCTAGATTGAGATGGTCCACGGGTCAGTTCTGGCCCTGGGGCCATGTGTTGCTCATGTCTGAGTTAGAGGATAGGTTCAGGACAATATCTATCGGGTGTGCCAACGTTGATCACTAACGTAGTCCTGCAAATAAGTAAAAGAGTGAATAACTCATTTAAATACATTTTATTTATAAAGGTGTTTTTCCCACTCCTAGTGTAGAGTCTCACGAAGGACATACTGATGTATAAAAATATCGAACCTAATGTTGGTCTTTTGTCGGTAACTAAGTTCCACAGTTCTAGAGGCAGAGACCTTGAGATGTTACAACCAAATCATCCTAACAAACCCTGCGATAACTATACCATATCGATCTCTGCAGCACTTACTGTCAGTGGAGGCTTAACCAAGTCGTGTTGGGTTTGAGAGTCTTTCAGGAAGAAAAATAATAATTAATAGGCCCATGGATTATTAGGATAATTAAATAAAGGATTTTTACATTGACATTTTGCTGCAATAATGTAGCTTGATTTCAATGTAATGTCTGTGTCCCGGATTGTGTGCGTGCAATATGTAAGTGTGTGTATGTTTTGTGCGTGTGTGTGATGCTGCCATTATGGAGACACCAGGTTACATGGAGAAAAGTGATGCCTCACTGTTGCTATGGAAACAATGAGGCATGCCTTTCATCATTGTGTATTTATTTGCACTGAATGTGTGTGCACGTGTGTGTGTGTGTGTGTGTGTGTGTGTGTGTGTGTGTGTGTGTGTGTGTGTGTGTGTGTGTGTGTGTGTGTGTGTTTGCCTGACACACACTAGACACTCATAACCACAAAAAATATGCATTTCTGTTTTGATTGTTAAGTGTGTAGAGGGCAACAATTTGGCAAAAAGAAACACCGCACACACCAACTGATTCCATTCCCCAACAACCCAGGCCCAACTTTGATCTTGCTGTGTTTGTTTCATTATGTTGACAGGGCGAGGACAGAGGCAATTTATTGGGTTTTGCTTCAAATGAATGCAGAGGAATTGGAGGTAATTCTCTAAAATGTGGCCCCCCCTGATAACGAAGCAGGACACCACACAACAAAAGTTCATTTGTCGTATTTCTATTTCCTTTTAGGGAAATCCTTTTCATCGTTGAGCTTTTAGTTAAGAGTTGGGGAGTCCGAGAAGCACAATAGACTGTGAGCTAAACCAGACTCTTGCCAGACTCTCTTAATTTCTAGACTGATGTACTAAAAAGAAGGCTATATTATGGAAATAACCTTTGCAAAATTACATTATATATACATAATTATATATTGTCTAATTAGTATTTTTTACACTACAATTTAAGGCACTGTATATACTGTTATACACAAATAACTAATATATTTGACTTGTCTTATTATTATTGATTAATTTTGATGCTGCCGCAGTCAGGAATACATTTAGGATTGTTTTGATCCTGAATGTATAAAACTAGTAAAACAGATTCCTGACACTGAAAACAAATGGATGGACATCGCAACACTTCAAAGAGACACAGTTGTTTCTGCACTTACTAGGCGCTATCATGAACATACAATGGCCACCACACAGTGGGAGCACCTTTCACCGCAATAAGGGGAGATTATCTGCTGATAATGGCTGTTGTCGATGCCGGCATACCAGTTTCAGTATGTCGAATATGTGGGGGGACAAGGCAGAGCATCGATATGGTCGGCCAACTCCAACGAGGCGCCTGACAGGGGCCCTCTTTGTCCTCTTCATCGTCCCTGCAGCCCTACGACAGCCGGACTCAGAGATCCAGGCAGATGGATTATCAGCGGAGAGTTTTCAATTTCCGACTCTCATGGGCCGCAGAGTAGTGGAAAAGTATTGAGTGGGGAGTGTTCTGAACAACAATCATGTTGGTGCTAGATCGGGTGGGGTGATGTAGACACACACCTTGGCTGGTCTGTGTCTACATAACACCTCCAGTCCGGTCTGATTGGGAGGTCAGACAGTACGTTTACATGCAGCAAGAAATTCGAATTTCTAATCGTATAAGACATCGTTCTGACTTTTTAAGTGCATGTAAACACCTTAATCCGACCTACTTCGGACCCACTTCGGACATCTCAAAATCGGATAACAACACCTGGATAATTCATTCATAGTCGGACTTTTAACGGCAGGTATACTCAGCAATCGGATCTGAATCGGATTTTGCATTCTGCACATGCGCAGCGCCACATAGCGTCCAGAGTCAGCCCACGCTCCGGCTGTTAATCCGATTCTCTGAACGGCATGTATACTCGGACAAGTGATCCGGTCTTACGCATGTCATTATCTGATCCCATCAGAAATTCGAATTTCTTGCTGCATGTAAACGTACTGAGAGACTAGGGGCTTGTGGAGGGTTACCTGGAGGATGGATGGTCTAGCAGCTACGCTCCCTCTTCAACCAGGAGTTGGCAACAGCTCCATATCTGCCAAGGAACTCCGAGACAAGCTGATGAGCTACGTTGTGTCACCCGCAGACCAGGTTTCCTGGCAGAACAACTACATGTAGAGCCATGATGCAAACTGGAGTATCCTACAAGTTACATTTTGTTATAATATAATCTGTTTTCCAAACCACTGATATCAACCTACTTTCATTTCCCAATTTTTGTTAAACAAGACATTGAAACTATCTGCTTTTACCAGATTTATTTGGCTTTCAGTATACTTAGGTAAAGATACATATATAATTGGGCAAAGGTACATATCACATACATACATACAAAATAAATAAATGAACAGAAAATAAAAAAACATAACAAAAACAAACATAATCAAACCAGGCTGATAATGTGCAATCAGGAATAAGAACTACCGATGGAACACAATGAACACAAAAAAACGACTATTTAATTTTCATCTTCTAACAATCTCCAAAATGATTGGTAATGATGCTGAGTAAGGTTCTTGTGTAGTTGTTTGTGGGTGACGCCAGGCTGTGAGGTTGTGCTTGTGTTGGAGTTTGTGGAGTGGGTAGGTGAGTTGGAGTGGGTGGAGGTAGGGTGAGGTATTTCTTGTTTTCGATGTCTGTTTTTGAGATAGCGACTGTGTGTGTGGTGGGTGGTGAATACATGGGTCTGGGTGGTAGAAGCTATGAGGAGGATGACCTTACATCATATGAATGATTTATGAGGCTCAGTAGTGCGATCAGACTGCTGAGCCTCATAAATCATTCATAATTATTTTTTCTCTTATCTCTGGTTTTAATCACATTGTTTTTAATGAAACGCAACTCCTCTGCAACTTGCACCCCAAAAGTGCTCTCACTATCTGTAGCTGACCTGCTTCTACCTGTCTGAAACGCAAAATATATCAGCTGCAACACTTTTTCCCCATTCAAGGGAATCAGCAGATGGGCATTTCTTTAGATTTTTGTAGGGAGGAGGGGTAGGGGTCCATCATTCTGAGATATACTCGCCGACAGCTCCACAGTGGTATCTTCAGATATTTTGGACATGTAATCATCTGGATCACTGGTGGGGCCCTGGTCTGCAGCTGGGGTATCCTTGATTGATTAATGAAGCTGTAAAAAAAAAAAAAAAAATGAAGTCATCTCCATGTATTTGTAGAGATGGAGATATTTACGTCTCCAACCAACAAACTACAAATTCAATGAGTTTGTTTTCTTCATGGTTATGACTTTCAGAATGACAGCTGATTTGATGAACACAAATAGATCAACATTTTACTGTAACAATTACACTCAGTGCCTAAAAGCTGTAATCACACTAATGTTTCTTCAGGAATGTTTGCCTGCTTGTAGGAAGCTTGTCTCCACTCCCACTGAGCTTGGAATATCACACTCTAAAAGTTGTAATCATCCTCTCTATTTCTTCCACAGCATTAAACACAAAATATTTTAGACTTCTAGCTAGCTACAAATGTGGCTAAGTTCTTACCTGGTAGAGCCATTGCCGAGCCGTATCACTCCAACTCCTCTGCCTGTTTGTGGTGAAATGTTGAGTAGACACTTGTTTTGTTACCACTACTCTGCAAGTTCTTCCTCCATTTCGGAGACTGCCTCACTTTTGATTTGGCCGCAATGGCTTCTGTTGTGATTACTTAATGAATTGTTGGTGTTTCTTTAAGTCAGTGTGGCTCCCAATTGGCTATCGCCTTTCCCACGTGGCAATTAATCAATCGCCTGCATACTCGGCTGTCCTCGGAGGTCCTGCACTACAGGTTATCGGATTGTAAATATCGATGTTTAACATGTAATCGTTGTGGCCCTGATCGGTATGAAACACTATTTACATGCCCCACACCATAGGATTATCTGGCAAAGAAAATCAGTAGAATCATCAACAAAATCTGGGCTTTGCTGACCAGTCGGAAGGCGACAATCGGCCACAAAACCGGGCTAATTATCTAAAGATATATATTTATTTTGGAAAAAATGATAGTCGTGTGCAATAGTGTCTGTTATAGTGCTATGGTGTAACCTGTGTGTGTGTATGTGTGGTTGTTCTATTAGCCACCCTAAAATCAACTCTAATTAAACAGCAAACAAAGAACTACTAATCAAAGTCTGAGAATATGAATAAATGTGTTTTAATATACACATGCAAAAATGCTCAGCTAATTAGTGACTTCATTAATTAGAATTCACATGCATTCTTCCATCAATTTTAATCACCTGTCACCACGATGTCTGTCACGCTACTGTGACAGAACATAACATCTTAGCCTAGAACACCATATGCTAGTATATCTTCGATTAGCATAGTGTATATTTTTTTTAAATGTTTTTTTACATCTTCATAGCAATTATGCTAGCCCATACTACATTACCATAGTGTATGCTATCTTGTTATCTTTGTTTGCAATGCATTCATAACACTTTGCCTATGCGGCACTCAAGCAGGAGTCTGAGTCAAACAACGCAGGACCTCAACGTTTGTTTACCCGCACAGAATGTGCACATCGTCCTTCGCCTCCCACTTTGTCTCCCGAAGCCCTGTGAAGAAGCCGACTATTGTATACAATTTAATTTTCATGAATGTATTTTGAATAGCGGTCGTGCTCTATGGCTGATGAAACGGACACCTTCTCTCAATCGAGTCCTTGAGTTAAAGGGCCCCTGTTCAACCACCCGTTGTAGTGTAATACCAGTGTTTGATTAGCCATTACAAGCCACTTCAAAATCCTGTCTATCCAGCATACATCTGGGTTGACACTCCCACTTGTGGGTTTTCACTAAGTTACAGGGCAGGGTAGATTTTGAAACAGCTTTAAGTAAACTGGCAGCAGCGCAATATGACATGAATTATTGGGAATCATGCGGCAAGGTGCCACTGGGTATATATATATATATATATATATATCTTTACAACAAACTCTCAGCATAGGACACAACATTGGTATAATCTAACTATTACTAAAGAACTTGGTTAAACGGGTCACCAAAACAAGAGTGTCACGATTGAAGCCTTCATGAAAACAAAGAAAACCTTTCATCTTCTATTAGCTTCCACCTACATTTGTTTGTTGACAAGCACTGCCAGCTGGTTTGAGTGACAAGCACCACCAGCTGGTTTGAGTGACAAGCACTGCCAAAGAAGCCGCGCGACGCTGTCTGAACACCAAGGAAATGCGCGCCAAGGCGGGACTTGCTTAAGGAGGTCTGAGCAGGGCATCTCAAATAGACAAACAGCAGCGCCGACGGCTGTGAGCCCCAGACACTCTCTCCTGGCCCAAATGGGAGGTGCTTGAGTTTTACAGACTTCTTTTTTTTTTACAAGCGCCCTACTACCCCTGTCATTTCGATGATTCCAAAGTGATTAATTAAGTTTTTTTGTGCTTATCATTCTTGCGGTCATGGTCATAAATATGACGAGAGCGCTGTGGCGGCGTGTTAGCATGACCTGCTAATGTGCAGGTGGTGGTTGGAAATCAACATCTGTGCAGTGCCAGATGTGGCAAGGCAGAGAACCTACAGGTCTAATGGAGATGGTGTGGGGGGGGGGGGGGGGGGGGGGGGGGGTCTCAAAGGAGAACCGTTTTCTACCGTTTCGCCCTGGGACTGTTGTGAAGAGAGCCAGAGTGCAAGTTGTTTAGCGTTGTTTCAATTAGACTACATTTC
>JAXIVH010000338.1:10000-50000 GCA_036785325.1 Urophycis tenuis | reverse complement strand
TCGTTCACGTGGATGAAGTCGTGACAGGTCGTCGTTCACGTTGATGGTGTCGTGACAGGTCGTCGTTCGAGTTGATGGTGTCGTGACAGGTCGTCGTTCAGGTAGATGGTCTGGTGACAGGTTGTCTTTTGCACAAGGAATCTACCCAAAAAATTTGGAGACCACGCGACAAATCCCATGGGAGGAGTTCGTTCAAATAGGACGCGAAAATCGAAAATGGCAAAAATTAAAATGAAAATATCTGACTTCCGGTGGGTTTTTTGGCATGGGTCCAAGAGGCTTTTTTGTAGGGCTAGGCCTGATCAACAAGCCCACCGAGTTTTATACATATCGGTGAAACTCGGTGTCGTGGAAAAAGTGAAAAAATTGATTATGGCCGACTTTGACGGTACGCCGTGGCCACGCCCTTTGAGGTAGGGTCGCAAATAGCACAACTTTTGGTGAGAATCATGTTCTGAATCCACCCAAAAAATGTAGAGCCCAAGCGACAAATCCCCTGGGAGGAGTTCGTTCAAATAGGACGCGAAAATCGAAAATTGCAAAAATTAAAATGAAAATATCTGACTTCCGGTGGGTTTTTCGGCATCGGTCCAAGAGGCTTTTTTGTAGGGCTACCCCAGGGTAACATCCATACCGAGTTTCAAACATATCGGTTAAAGTCGGTGTCTTGGAAAAAGGCCAAAAAATGGATTATGGCCGATTTTGAAGGAACGCTGTGGCCATGCCCTTTGAGCTAGAGTCCCAAATAGCACAACTTCTGTCAAGTCCCACGTTCTGAACCTACACAAAAATTTTGAAGCCCAACCGATCAATCCCCTGGGAGGAGTTCATTCAAATAGGATGCAAAAATCGCAAAATTTCGCAACTTTGAAGGCAAATATCTGACTTCCGGTGGGTTAACGGGTATCGGTCCAAGAGGCTTTTTTGTAGGTCTGGGCCTGGTTAACGCGCCTACCGAGTTTTATACATGTAGGTGAAACGTGGTGTCGGGGCTGTCGTTTTTAAAGCCTATAGGGGGCGCTATTACCACGACAAGCACGATTTTTGGTAAGTGAGGTTTTGGCAGAGGTATACACGTGTCCTGTGAATTTCATATTCATAACTATTATGGTGTTTGCACAGTGATTTACGCTGATTTTAGAGCGCCATCCCGTGGCAGAATTTTTGTGTCCTTTTAACCCCTGCCTCAGGGAGCCCTGAGGTATGTGCCTACCAAGTTTTGTGTTAATAGCACCTGCCAATATGGAGGTATAAACTTCTTGATTTTAAAGAGCGCCCTCTAGCGGCAATGACTCGAAATTTGGTAGCTAGCATGGAGGACATATTCCGAGGTAGGGACCAAAATTTGGTGTCGAAAGAATATAGCATTGTGGAGATATGGTCCACTTCCTGTTTTTACAGAAAATTGACAAATCTTAAAAGTTTTCTAACGCGCTAACTATAGATAATTCCAACATACTTTATATGGTGTTTTTGCATATTTCAGTCGGGAAATGCTACATGTCAAATTTCGTACATGTCGGAGAAAGTTTGATGGATTGAGGCTGTAAAAACTGTTTTTTAGTTTTTGCGATTTTGCGCGAAAATGAAGGCAGGCGGACTGAGACCTCCTAGAGACATTAAGGTGCAGCACGATTGCCCGAATCTGTAGATATAAAGTTTTTGAATGTGCGCCAACTTTTGCGGAAGTTATAGGCGTTACAGAGATTGCGCATAAACAGCTCCACCTAGAGGCTTTCCTAGTGCGCGACATGTTTGGGACTCCTAAAATATAAAATTTTTCACCAGACCCTAAAACTTTGCCAAAAAAAATTGAGTTTTCATATACGTTCAGATAGTGCAAATCAACGTCAAAGATCCCCGAAATAATAATAATAATAATAATAACAAATAAACGGACCAATTTCAAAAGGGACCTCGTCCTGTTTCACAGGCTCGGTCCCTAATAAAAAGATCATTAGATCACAGTGTCTTTCCTTTCCTTTTAAGTGTCCAAGGGCCACAGAGACGGGAGAAGGAAACACTAACTCTTTGTAAAAAATCAAATGCAGATCATACTTATTATAAAAAGCCTTTTAAAAGTCTTCACTTTTGGTATGCTGGGACTTGTTTTGACAACGGACTTGTGGAATAGCTGGCACAGAGTTTCAAGAGCTTTTACAGTAACAGGGTTGTCTCACACTGATTGTCTGCTTAGGAATGCCGGGTTTTGCACAAATGACACTTATTACTCCTAAATCCCATGGCTTTGAAAAAGTGCCATTGACACCTCAGATTCAGAGATACATTACTTTTAACGAGGCCTGTTTATTAGCAATTGAGTTAACACATATTTGAGTTGATAACCAAAATCAGAAAACACAAAGTTTGAAAAGACAAACATCAGGGACACACAACCGGCAACTTGAGATCTTATAAGAAGTCTTTAATGTTGTACATTTTATCAGTACTCTCTCTCTCACCTACTTAGTACTTTTTTTGGACAATTTTAACATGGTTAACAGGTACACTCTGCATTTAAAATCACATAATGAATCACATAATTCAAAGACCAAAACGTATGAAGTCTCTTGGAAAAGGTGAACACAACATGACATGAGTCTCCCAAAGTTTTTGGTTGTTTGTATATTTTACCTGCACTCACAGCCTCTAGCCCCCCCGCCCCCCTATACATACATACATATTCATAAATTAGGTAGTTGTACATTTGGGGGTAAATGGCAGTAGGATAAGATAGGTCTCATATATATATGGGCAACACAATTTCCAACTACAATGTAGAAATTTGCAATATTAAGTTTATGTCTATAATTGCTGTAAATTGATCAGATTACACCTTTAAATAACAGGGTTACCATTATGCCTTTATGATTCAGAATTTATGAATTCTCTGAGAATCAACTGTGGTTTACATTACATGTTAACATTACGTTCCTTCGAGAACTGTTCAATATCAAACCAGGCCTGCTACTGAAACCGATCTTTCAGCAAGATAGTGATCGCTTATCATAGTCGATACTACACACCAAGCACTGCTCCCTGCCCAGCCCTTTGCCTCTGTCCTCAAAGTCCTCACAAAGTCATGCAAAGCCAGAATGGAGTGTTTGTCTTCTCCTTCTCCATGACCTTTTCCTTTTCACTGAATGACTCATCCTTTCCCATCTGGGCCTTCTGTGGCGAACAGACGGCAGCCTAATGCCACTGGAGGCATACGGTTCGGCATTACAAAGTTATCGCCCGTCGACTGGTTCCGCCGCCTCGCCGGAGAACACGCGCTTGCATGCTAAAGCCCGAGGAAAAAGATTGGAACATGCTGTGAAGTTGACTGTGCTGTGAACAGTGACAATGCCGCCGGGTCGAGTCTTATTGTTTTTAGTTTTTGATGTGTCTGGCCGCAACGTTGCCCCTCAGTAGGAAGTCCGCAGTACGACGGTTCGCTACGGGGAAGGCGTCTGAATGGTTCAAAAGTTGTAGGTGTGACCGAAAGTTCATGATGATAGCCCTAGAGTACGTTGCACATATTAGCTATGGCTGATGCTTGCAACAACTGAATCCTCTCTCTCTCTCTCTCAGTTGCACCGCTATCTGATTTGTACCTGAAAGCAGGTACAGATCAATAAAGCAACTGTTTAAAAGGGGAATGAAAAGTTAATTTGGATGCTTTCAACGAAGGTCGTAAACTCAGATGTCCTCAACGCAAGCGACAGCCATATGACCAGCCATGGTGAAGCCCTGGGGAAGCGACTAAAGTATGGTTCATCTAAGAATAATATGAAAATGACGCAAAAGCATCCCAATAACGTTTGTGTTGGTACCATAGACTGTATATAAATATGGACAAACCCTCCGTGACGTCACCCATAGACATTCTTAACAGCGGAGATGAAGCCTAAAATTGAGCTACTGGGCGCCGCCATCATGGACATTTCAGTCTGTGTTCTAAGCCCGCCTACCTCCGGCCAGACCAATCAAAGCCTCGAATCCGTGAAGGTCATGCCGTGATGACAGATGACAGCTGCCAATCAAGTTGACCACGCCCTTAATTATTCATAAAATAAATCCTTCTCTGTGCATTAAAATAATGGATTCTAAAAAAATTCACCCCCCTCACAGTTGTCATGGACTCGAACACTACTGAAAGACACCAAAACCGTTTTTTGAACCAGGCTGTAAACATGTTTATTTTGGCTGTAAAGTTGGACATTTTAACATGGGTGTCTATGGGAGTTGACTCCTTTCTGCAGCCAGCCTCAAGCGGCCAGTCGAGGAACTGCAAGTTTTTGCACTTCCGCATTGGCTTAATTTTTCAGCATGGAATGTTGCCGCTTGGTTCGTACACACACAAGCACATGGTTACTGTTATTCTACTTGGCCAACTGCTTGGTGGTAGATTTGCAGCCAGACACGTTGAAATGAACGCTGATGGTTCAAGTTGGCGCCGGTGCAGCAGGCTGCCGTCTCTCACAGTCTTCCTCAACATTGCGTTTGTTCATTGTTATTTTCATTATACATATGTTTTTCATATTTATTGTATTCTATCTTATTTTATTCTATTTTTTTTTATTATGCAAAGCCGAGTTCACCCGCGTTGCAAGACTTTCACCGCTGGTGATGATGTACGTTGTTATTTGGTGTGTGACAATAAACAGGAAAACCTTGAAACCTCATGCTATAGGCATGCTGTAACCATGGTTTTCTTACAGCCCAGTCCGATATAAGTCCAATATTCCATATAGGCTTATTGAAAGAAGGCACTATTTAATTCAATTGATTATCTTTCTATGAATTAAGGACAAAATTGTATCTGTCTCTGTCTCCCTCTCCCTCTCTCTCTCTCTCTCTCTCTCTCTCTCTCTCTCTCTCTCTCTCTTTCTCTCTTCCTCTCTCTCTGTCTCTCTCTGTCTTCCTCTTCCTCTCTCTAAGAGACGTGTGCAAACACCATACTTGTCCTCATTGAATACTAGCCACGGGGGGAAGCTAATCAGCTGTTAGGAGATGAGTGTCTGTCGCTTGGTGGTCTCGGTGGGGTCTTTTTGCTCACACTCTCCACAATGGAGGGAGAAAGAGAGAGGGAGAGGTGGGGAAGGGAGGGGGTGGGTGGGTGGGCAGAGAGGGAGAGAGCCAGAGAGAGAGATAAAGAGAACCAGAGAGAGGGAGACATGGAGGAATTCATCATAAAGAACAACCTTTTTCTGGGATGAATAGATATGCAAGAGATGATGGAGGTGCAATATTGCTCTCAAATTGCTCTCTATCTTTCCCTTTTCAGTCTGTCCTTCAGTCTTTCTCTACCTATTAGATATGCTCTGGGCTCCTGCCCCTCTACAGAGGTCCAACATCTGAAAACACATCACTCCACATTCCCTTTCTAGTGAAGGCCAGTTTGCTCAAACCCGATTTGAGGTATTGTTTTGTTGTTGTTGTTGTTGTTGTTGTTAGCTGCATTATTTCAACCTTTGTGTTCCCGGTTGATTAGAAAAAAAAAAAACGTTTATGGCCAAGTTTATTTTGGCCATGTTAGGTCTTGTTTGGAGTTGAAACTTAATGAGAGGATGTCATAAACAAAGTCAAAAAATCAACAACAAAAATACACACACACGCACACACACACACACGCACGCACGCACGCACGCATGCACACACACACACACACACACACACACACACACACACACACACACACACACACACACACACACACACACACACACACACAGCCTCCCTCTCATTTCTCACCCTCACTTCCACACTCAGGGAGAAGTGGTAATTCATTTGTCCCATGTGTGCAGTCGTTTCTTGCAGGGCACACTTTTCTTTTTTTCATATTTCTCGCTTATTGTCACAGCTTCCAATCTCCTCGGTGCTGTGAAAATGACAATCTTTTTCTTTGTCTTTTTTTTTAATGTATTGTTGGTATTTTACATTTCCATTCCTTCCCATGATGTGCTCTAAGTGTGTGGATATGCAGCTCCTAATATCACAAAGGGAATTTGTGTGTCCCTACAATGACACACAAACTACTTCCCAGCAAGGGGAAAGGAAATGAAGAATAACACCTTTGTCTGCCTTTGTGGGTTTTTTTTTAGGGGGGGAGGAAAGTGAATAAAGAAGATAAAAATGAGTAATTGAGAAAAAAAAAAAAACCTGCATTGGTTTTCTTCTCATATCTGGATGATTGAGAGGTAATTTACCATCCAAGCTGAGTATAGAATTCCACAGAGCAATTAGAAAAAAACATATAAAATAATTTGAATGACTGGAAAATGTCTTCAAATGTGTTTTATGTCATTGATTTATTTCACTGTGATTTCTTTTCATTCAATTCCACATTTATCTAAAAGAGACTTATATTGATCTAAAAAAAGAGAAAGAGCAAAACAGGGTTACACCTAAATCAGTTTAACATTTTGCTGGAAATGTTTTTTCTTGTAGATTTTAGTTCATCCCTATATACCACCTACTCCTTGTTTTGCAAATACACTCATCAGATATCGAAAGTCACCTCCTTCTCACACCTTAGATTCACACTGTGTTAACGGCATTCACCATCTGGGTTCATGACGTGTCATTTGTCTGGCATTTAACTTTTCAATCAGTGACTGTTCCACTTAAAGACCACACACACACGCGCACACACACACACACACACACACACACACACACAGAACTACAGGGAGTGCAGCGCCACTGGCCTCAGATTGTCTGGGTGGGTCCTATGGTACCACACTGAACCAATCAGAATGAGGAGGTGATGGGACGTCTTTCCATCAACGCACAGCTGAGGTTTTATCCTAGTGTGCAGTTACTGCTTAAAGGATATGTCTGGTTTATTGACACCCTATAGGCTAATTGTAATTGTTAACTGTCAAAGATCTCTGTCAATTTTTGTTCAACTCAAAAGAATTACTCATTGATCCCGTGAGGGAAATTTGGTCTTCTGCATTTAACCCAATCGTGAATTAGTGACACACTCAGAACACAGTGATGGTGAAGCACACACTTAAACCCGATGCAGTGAGCTGCCTGCAACAGCGGCGCTCGGGGAGCAGTGAGGGGTTAGGTGCCTTGCTCAAGGGCACTTCAGCCGTGCGCAGTGGTCGGGGTTTGAACCGGCCACCCTCCGGTTACAAATCCAAAGCCCTAACCAGTAGGCCGCGGCTGCCCCATTACTCACATAACTCACTCCCTCTAGTGGTGTGGGCACGTTTGGAAATTGGGAAGTTGGCGATCCATTGACATATGCCAAATGAGTTTCTTTGTTTTGCCGAACCCAAGTAAGCGTAAACAAACTTCTTGGCTAGGTAGCTTTCTCCAATAGAGCCCACCAATGAACAAATCCACAAGTTTCAGTTCTGTGTTTCCACGCTGCTGAGCATGTTCATGGACTCCGGCACGTGGGCAGAATTCCAAGCAAAGATAGTGTCTGCGTTTTAATCGCCGTGCCATTCTGAATTCAGAGTGCAGAGCAACATTTCAGGGATTCAGCGTAAGTGCAAGCAGGGGGTGTTTTTTTAACTGATTGCCAAAGTGCTCCGTGTTTACATGCCACTGCGCACGCTCACAGACTCACAGACTAAGAGACGAGCGGTTAGAATTATTGAATATTAAATATCCCATTCATGAGCGCTGTGGTGAATTTTTGGATCGTACTGTATACCGGTGGTGTATGTGAATGCTCTACCCTGCTCCAAACTCAAGTCCTGTTCTTATTGAAATGTTCTTTCTTTGGCACTTCAACGTCACAACGTTTGGTGCACGATGCCGAGAAGATACACTAGATTGTGTGCGAGTGGATGTGTGGTGCGCCGTGTGGGTGGTTGCTAATGTGGCTGGCTGGCTGCGTCCAAGAAAGGGTTACGCTTCTCAGACACAAAGCGTAACGCCACACACTAGCCCATTTCATATTATACAACATCACTCATTACGGCTGATGCTCGACAATGTGTAGGCCTAGCACCAACAAAAATAATCACAAAGTTGTAAATATAGGGAACTGTGTGTTTGATTTCTAACCGAAAAAGGGGACTCGCTTACACTTAAAGGCCCAAAAGAAACAAACACACAACAAAAAAACGTACTTGTTCCTTTCAATTACAATACCCCCAACTGCTTTTTGATGAGTGCTCATTATGTAGCTGGTGAACTGAGGACACCCCTAGCCCTGACCACGGAGCTGACCCCAATCATCTATAGCCGGTGAACAGTGCGAGCCGTAAACACCGCAGCATTATACAACCAGAATCCAAAGAGGACTATGACCCTTGTCCTCCTATGCAGCTTAAGGGTGGCTACGGCGATGACCATAGTGTTCCCCATTTATTGTACATATCATTTAAACTCCCACAGCTTCCCTTTTCTGCCCTCCCATCATCTGCCCTCATTTTGGGGTGGGAAGAACCACATTTCTGGCGATAAAACCTCCGCCATGCATCTCTCCGAGCCCTGCTTCTCTCTTTATTCACCTTCTTCAATGGCTCCACCACCTTTTTTCATGTGGCTCCTAAGCAGTAAGTGACTTTTTGGCTAATGTCTCCCAATGGCTCTTTTGGCTAATGTCTCCCAAGCACTGGCAGCGAGTTGGCAGGATACAAGAGACAGGAGACACAGGGGGGGGGGAGCGGAGGGAGCGAGTCTAGCCAAAGGCCCCCCGGGCACCGGAATGGCAGAATTCCGCGCTCCAGTGGCGGCCATTATGGGACAGGAGGCAAAGGAAATGTAGAGATGAATGAACGGAAAAGGGTGACAGTCACCCGCTATTGATATCGGTCTGTGTATGTGTGTGTGTGTGTGTGTGTGTGTGTGTGTGTGCGTATTGAAGCAGTAAATAGTAAGTCCCATCCAAAGAGAAAGACAATTATACCATGCCGACCTGATTGCACATCATGCAATGCACCCTCACACACACAGTGCAGGCTTACCTGTGCAGATGAAGAACTTTGATTCTCCAACACTTATTTCCACTTTGCTAAGGGATATGGAGACTTGAAGCACCGCTGTGAATATATGAGAGAGAGAGAGAGAGAGAGAGAGAGAGAGAGAGAGAGAGAGAGAGAGAGAGAGAGAGAGAAGCATGTAGGACGGATGAAAGACAAGAGAGAAAAGGTATAAGTGTTATTGATGCTTTATTGTATAGCAATAGTCCTTCAACATGGATCAAAACGCCCTTACTGAACCACGAACATCCAGCTCAACAATGACAGTTTGTTCCGGCAGATTCTCTTTAATGAGACAGATTTTCCCATCTGTTCACGTCAAATGGGCAAGCCTTATCACACACACACACATACACACGCACACACATAGAAAGTCACACACACACACACACACACACATTGTGACACACCACCATCATATCGCAATCAAGGAGCACACTAAAAGCAGCGAGTAAATCAGAATCTTGAAAATGTCTCCTGCTGACATGTTCCTTCTTTCAATGGTGCTCCCGCCAGTAATAGGAAGTAAATTTACTTCATCCCCCCCCCCCACACACAGACCATCCTCACACCGGGCTTCTAAAAAACATTCACCACATCAAATAATGCACACACACACACACACACACACACACATACACACACACACACATGCACACACTCAAACACATTGACACACACACACACACACAAACACACACTTAAACACACTCACTCACTCACATCCACACACACACACACACACACTGACTGCACACACACACACACACTGCACACTCAAACACACTGACACACACACACACACCCACACACAGAGACACACACACACACACCCACACACAGAGACACACCCACACACACACACACACGCACACACACACACACTGACCACTGCACACTCAAACACACTGACACACGCACACCTTCCCAACAAAACAAAAAAATCCGGAGCAGCAGAAAAGAACGGCGCTCTGGAGCGAGTAGTTCTGGCGGCTCCACAGCGCTGGGCCAACCTTACAGACGGGCCGACAGCGGCTAAAGCCTGCGGTCTCGACCCCACCGTGTTCGGCGCACCGGGGAGATGAGTGTGTCAAAGGCATGGAGACGCAGGCGACTGTTGGGGGGGGGGGGGGGGGGGGCAGGGGCCTGAAAGGTCAACTGGAGGACAGTTAAACCCCTCCATATTGGAATGACACTGTCTCTCTCTAGCGCCGCCACACTGACAACCAACTGCCGGATGTGAGAGAATGAGAGAGAGAGAACAGAGCAGGAAGGAGATTGAGTACAAAAGAGGACGGATAGAGGGAGAGGTAAAGGTAAAGAGTGAGAAAAAGAAAAGGAGTGTGTAAGAGAGAGAGAGAGAGAGAGGGAATGACACACAGCATGAGAAGGAGAGACGCTGCAAGAATGAGAAGGACAGCAAAATAGAAAGGCGGAGAGAGAGAGAGAGAGACGGGTGGGAGGGAATAAAAACAACGATAGGTTGTTTTCAACGACGGTACATTCACAGCAGGGGACCCACGAGGGTGGTGTAGCTTTAGCTGTGGGTGTCAGCGGGGTAGGGTCCTGTTTTTGCATTCCCTACTTCGACTCTGCCTCTAGTTCATCCGCACTTTAAGCAGTGGGTAAACGGCGAGTCAGAGCATCTGGTGGAGCGTTCACTAAGACAGTGGTTCTCAACCTTTTTTCAGTGATGTACCCTGTGAAATATTTTTTCAGCCAAGTACCCCCTAACCAGCGCAAAGCATTTTTAGTTGAGAAAAAAAAGACTTAAAACAGAGAACTGTGCCATGTCTAATTTATTAAACTTTGGAACTGATAAACGCATACAAAATTCAAACATTTGGAAAAAAACTATTTAGAACATTTTAAATGTTAATAATCCATGACTAAATTTTGACTAAATTAACAGGCGATGGCAGCTGGCATGTGACAGGTTGGGTCGAACCATCCTGGTATGGGGGGGGACTCTGGGTTTTTAGGATAATGAAATTGAATAGCCTACTAAAATATAAAATTCATTTTATGAACTTATATTTTCCTGAAATATTTATTAAATGATTATTTTTAAAGGATTTTTGCATGGATGCTACTTTTTTAATATATGTACATTTTAAAATCTCACGTACCCCCTGGAGTGCCTTCACGTACCCCCACGTAGCCCCAGGGGTACGCGTACCCCCATTTGAGAACCACTGCTCTAAGAGACACATCTAGGAGCTTGTCAGAGGGCGGGCCTTGTGATCTACCTCCTCCATTTCAATATTTTGTGTTTCTTTTTTTTTTTTTTTCCGTGGGGGGGGGGACTGCTCCAAGATTTGTTGGCCGCTGGGGAAGATTCAGTGAGGGGCGCACGCCTCGGTGCTCGCAAAGAAAAGGGACATAGATAATGTACTGACAGCCTATATCCAAGACACACGCGCACGTGCACACGAACACACACACACACACAACTGAGCTTTGGACTGGCTTTAATTCCCCCTTCCTTGATTACTTTTTTTCTATTCAGGAAAATCCAATGCTACTTAAAATGAGTGCATATACACAGCACTTTAGCATCATCCTTAAGTATGTTAACAGGGAATATTGTACTCCTGAACATTTGGTTGGGAGTGGAATGTGCAAGTGACATAACATTGTATACACAAACAAACTATATGCTCACGTGTTTTGCCTCTCTTTATACACACTAAGTATATATGCACATGTATGCACAAAACACACACGCACTCATAAGCATTTGCATGTTTGATTACACTTCGGCATGCACCACTAGATGCATAACAATAAAAACGGGTAGTAAGGGTAAAACCAAAATCTCAAAAAAGCAGTAGAAATAGTTATAATATATTTAATATACTTAATATATTTAATATATTAATATTGAATATATTTCAGCTACAGGCGATCTGAGGGTGATCCATCGTGCATAATTAGTGTGTACCTTTGCATTATGAAACTCATCTCGGTCATCTTGTTCGGTAAACCGTGGCAACAGTTGCAACGGCAATCATGAACCAAACAATTCATGAGTCTCTAAGGGCATCGGGAGCGGTGGTAGGCCGCGGAGTTAAGGCACATTTAGCGGCGTCTAGTCTGACGGAGAACACGGCCGTCCCCTTAACACCCACTACTGAATATGTGGGCTGTATGTCAACGTGCGGTGAGAAATCATAGGTAGCTTCTTCATTCCCAGAGCACTTACTAGCTCCACAAGAACGAACCGAAAACGAGGTCATAATAACAAACATCGATTGGCCATTTTGTTTCATTGCAGCCTTGGTTATACACACCACCTTCCCCACCCACCCACCCACACGCCCACCCAGCTGTAGCATGTCCACAGTGTACACACTCTCCCAGGCCACATTATTATATTGATCGCACAGAAGTTTGGTGACAGGAAATGTGTCTTCTCGACTTTTTGCATCAGGCAGCGATGAAAATGTCACCTCATTACAGGGGGAGGCTGGGAAATGGCAACGGATACTCGTGGTGACCCCCAAGCTACACACACAAACACACACACACACACACACACTCATAAGGTGATGCTGAATGCGATTACTGTGTGTGTAGTGGTTTAACAAGAAGGGGGTGACAGGTTGTTTACAACTGTATGCCAGGATGGTTCATATCATTAAAAACCATTGCCAAAAACAAAACAAAAAAAACGATGAGAGAGAAGTCATGATTACTTGATGTGTTTTTTATATTAGCCAAAGAATCTCTTCCCTAACCGTCCCAAAGCCATCCTGTCCCTGACTTCTCGTATCCGTGGCAGTGTGCGGTCGGGATCTCCGTGGATTGCTGCCACCGCCCCTGCGTGGCGCCTAGACGTGTCACCCTCCCCACCCACTCCCCCGTCGGCCTGGCGATCCGGTCTGACGAAGCTCTCGGGCTTCAACGCATTAATAAAGAACGGGGCATTCATCAGTCGCTTTTGTCCCAAAGCGACTTACAATCAGTACATTTGTGGGGTTCGACATGTGGACAGATGGAGGAGGAGGGGGGGGGATCAAGGGGATCGAACCGTCGACCCTACGGTTAGTGGACGACCCGCTCTGTCCACCCTGCTCTACCCCCACTGAGCTACTGCCGCCCCATTGTTGTCTTCAGCAAGCTAAGCGTGACGTTTGGTGATGATTGACAGCGTGCCCATCATCTAATCAGCTGCATGCACGCTGCATGGAAATGCTTAACGAGGGGGTGGAGGTGTGTCCACATGTGTCGATGGGTGCGCATGTGCTTGTGTGTTGTGGACAGTGTGTGTGTGTGTGTATGTGTGTGTGTGTCTTTGTGTTTGTGTGTGTGGTTTTGAATAGACATTGTTATTATTATTATTGCTATTGCTGTATGTGTGTATGATATATGCACAAGGTGTGTGTGTGTGTGTGTGTGTGTGTGTGTGTGTGTGTGTGTGTGTGTGTGTGTGTGTGTGTGTGTGTTCAGCACCCACAGCAGATAACGAGGGATGGGGGGGGAGGAGGGTAGACCAGACAGGAAGCGCGCGTCGGGCAGGGACTGAACGAGGATGCAATGGTGATGATGAAGCGCTAATTAGCATTTCAAAGTTCAGTCATCTCCTGTGCCACCGGAGTTCTTTCCTTTAGATCACTGATATAATCAAATAAAAACAATATAGTGCCCCACAGAGACACCATACTTGCGACTTCCTGTTCACAGGCTGGCATTAGAAGCCAGACCTTACATACATATACTTCCCCTCTCTCAGTGGGGGTAATCTGACAGTGAAAGTTGAAAAACAACTATGAATATAGAATAATAATACAGTCTATAGTCTATACTTTTCTATAAACTGCATTGCTCTGCGTTATTGCTTGGGATGACACGTTCAGGGAACTTTTACCCTTTTTAATATTCTAACATAGAGTAATGAAATAGATTGTCATTATTATATTAAAGTAATTAAGTATTGTATAAAGTAATAGCATTTTTTATCAGTATGTTCAAAGAAGAGAGGGGATGGGAGCACTGGAGACGAGAGGTCTGGGGAGGAGAAGGACAAGAAGAGAGGAGAATTGGTGAGCAAGGAGTCAAGCCAAGGGGAGAAGAGTCAAGAGCTGTCGGGAGGAGTCGAAGAGGAGACAAGCGACGAGGAAGAGGAGTCACGAGAAGATGACAGAGGAGGATGGAGAGGCATCGATAAGGAGGAGACGCGGAGGAGTTGAGAGACGTCAAGGGGGAGGACACAAAAAGAGGTGAGGGGATGAGAGTGGAGGACATGGAAGAGGAGATCAGACAGAAGGAGGACAAGCGCTAACAGGAGGGGGGGAATCCGGGAGGAGACGCAATGAGGAGATTAGAGTAGTCGAGTCAAGAGGCGTCGAGAGGAAAGAAGAGAGGAGGAGATGAAAGAGGAGGAAACGGGAGAGGAGGAGACGAGAGAGGAGGAGATGGGAGAGGAGGAGATGGGAGAGGAGGAGATGGGAGAGGGGTGGAGGGGAGGAGGAGGAGGGGGGGGAGGGTGTTCAAGGGGCAAGGGGGAGAGGAATAGAGTCCGGACGAGGGCCATCTGGAGACACCTCGTGAGAGATGACTCGCGGGGACAGGAGAATTACGCGGGGACAGGTTGCGGTTCCTCCGGCCCCGACGTTTAACCTCGCCGTTGGCGCCCGAAGGTGTCCCCGGTTCCCTCCTCGGCGCGCACGCGCCTGCACCCGGGATCACCTCCCAGGCCAGCACCTCCTCCACCTCCCCCCCCGCCTTACATACGCACACTCAGCGCGGAGGCCCGGATGCGGTCCGTTACAGGCGTTTGTTCAGTTTTGCGACGATGATGTGTTTTTTTTTAATTGCGAATCGCGCATTTGTGTAACCTTGATTTCACTGCTGGCCATGTGCTTAAAACCACCACACTGGACCAAGGAGGATTAAAAAAAAAAAAAAAAAAAAAAAAAAAAAAAAAAAAAAAAAACCCTTGCTTATCATTATACTTACTGAAATGGCAAGGGTTCATTAACCTGACCGTACGTAGCAACCTGTAGCCAGTGTATCACAAGCCTCTTTAATGAACCTCTGGGAGACATCTTTTGCTTCTAAACCGCAGAACTTAATGAGCCTTGTTGGCTCTCGGGGGATATTAGCCGGACCACACAGGCTGAGCTACTTCATCCGTTTGAACATTTTGAAAATATCCTCTAGATTAATCTACTGTTAGGTATAAAAAAAAAAAAAAGGAGCTTAGGGCGAACACACACACACACACACATTCAGCCTCAGGGACGACACCGAAACACCAAAGTACCAAAGTACCAAGCAGTCAGAATGACTCGAATTGCTCGTAACGCCTCCCCATAAACAAGAACACAGAACCGTGTATATGCAAAAAGAAGGAGGATCCAGGCACTCGAGAGGACAGTGAAGATTAAAAAAGCCTTTTATTTACTCATGGCTTAAAAAAAATAGGATGCCAACATGTTTTGGAAGCAGAACTTCTTCATCGGGACATCAATAGACGTCGATTGACGTCGTGTCGTCTTTTTAACCTTCACCCTCCTCTCGAGTGGCTGGATCCTTCTTCTTTTTGCATCTGATATTTTCCTCCTTATCCGAGAGCACCGGCTACCACCTACACATGACAACCTCCCGCTGAGCACCTGGTTGGCCTCTCCGCTTTTCAGAACCGTGTGTATGTTAGATACACAGAGAGATTATGACCAGGCTGCACTCTATTTCGATGCATAATATACGTACACTATATACTGGATATGTGTTAACCCTTTTTGATGTAGAATAAATGCATATTGCCATTCAGTCATTTAACAGACCTCTCATGCAGAGACTCATCGGGTGGGAAAGGTCAGACACATCTACCATTAGTACACTCCTGCTGCCCAAAAAACCTCCTGGCCGCGTTCACATGCTCACGTTTAAATTCAGCCAAAGGCTCATTGAAAAAAACAGCCAATGGGGCTCGGGTCTGCCTGTTGTCTTCGGATCGCGACGGCGCTACAGCGCTGCACCTCTGAGCTTCGTCCCTGAATCCATCTAGCCCTGCTCAGCTATAACAACTGGTTAGTTAAGTTAGGATTCAAGGATTCAAAGGTTTTATTGTCATGTGTGCATTAAAGAAACACGTTTGTTTCCCTGAACAATGAAATGCTTACTTTGCTGCCCACACTGGATACCATATATAAATAATGTATAAAATCTAAATAGAATAAACTGTACAATACAAATTAAAATAAAAAATAAAAAATATATAAAATAAAAAATAAAGAAAAAATAAAATAGAAATATAAAATTTAGAAGATGTGAATGAGATGAAATTGTGAAATGAAATTGTAAATGTGCATTGTGCAGACAGCAGCTGTAAACATTCATCAGCAGCTGTAAACATTGAATAGGTGAATAGTGCATGTGTTGTTGCACGTGTGTCTGCTTATGTGGGCAGACACAACAACTGTGTATGAACCAAAACCCCTGCCTGGATCCCCATCACTCCGAGTTGAGCAGTGCTTCAGACTCATCTCCGTGTGCCACGTCACTTCCCCCCTGTGTTGGTTGAAACCGCAAGACGATTGAACACAAGGGCTGTGTCTCAATCCACGTACTTGCGCACTTAAACTTCCTTTTTTGAGTGCATAGTGCGTTCACACTGGTAATTGCGGCAAGACGCAGTACACTGCTAGTACCCGGATGGTGCACTCATAACGGTCAAAAAGCTGTGTACAACGCTGGACACTTTTCACCCTCAATGGTCGCCATTTTGTCTACGTAACGGAAGGGGAGGGAACGCCAGCACTTTCCAAAAAAATCTGATAAAGATTGCGGACGACACCTGTGGACCGTTGGCCCAGACCACTCCTTTTAAATGTAAGATATAACGTTACACATCAATCGAAAAGTGGTTATTTTTCGTTATGTATCACCATTTTATTGTTAGACAGATGTATGACAGATGTCATAAGCGATTGTGAACGGTTTGTGCTGATATGCTTATACGTGAATGCTAATACGGGAACGAACGCTTGTATCGTAATTTCCGGTAAGTGCAAAAAGGGGAGCGCTTCATTTGAGACGGTACTTCTTAGACGGAATTCACGCAACTACATCAGTAAGTACATAGTGCACACAGTGCACGTACGGAAGTGTACTCGTGGAAGTACGTGGATTGAGACACAGCCTAGGGACTCCCGGGATGGAGGACGGCGGGCGGGGCGGGCACCCGAGAGCTCTGGAGAGATCCGGCGTGGTATCGGCCGTCACGACACGTCTCCTGCTGTGTATTATTCCCCAGGGGAGACCCCCCACCCCCTCCAGCTTGACGTGTAGCCGGAAGACGCATCGTAAAGGAGAGGGGGGCCCCTGCACCACTTGGGATGGATGAGGTCAGGATAAGAACGCGCCGGCGGCCATCACAGAGACGAGGGAGAGCGAGTTCCACCAGCAGCACAAAGCGGCGTTGCGCTCATTAGGCTGTTTGATGTATCTCTCCTTAAGGCGCCCTTTGGCCCAGGCAAGCTCTGCAAAATACTTTTTTCTAAGCAGCAGTGGCTGAGATTACAAGCACACGGCTGCAGGGACCCACATGTGTGCATGCCCACATAAGCAGACACACGTGCAACAACACATGCACTATTCACCTATTCATCTACCAATTGCACTGTCCATCTCAATGATGATCACTATGTATGCTCATCTACCAATTGCACTGTCCATCTCAATGATGATTACTATGTATGCATATAGGTTCTCATTTTTTCACCTGATCTGATTTTAAGAGCTCACATATAACTTAATCTTGTTTAGGTAAATCTATTTATTGTTTATTGTCTATAGTCAGGGTTTTATTTCACTCCTCTATCCCCTTGTACTGCTGGTCATTGTGAATTTCTCCTAAAGGGGATTAATAAAGGAATATCATATTAATTCATGTCAACAACATGCACACATACACACACGTATGCACGAGTGCACATAGATTCACAACTACACAGGTGCTCACAAAAAAACATTTCAACATAAATAAAATAAAATCTTCCATCACTTGGACGTTTCCTGATTGAGATGGTGTATGAATCCCACTGTACTGGGCAAGTAAATGTGATGTCCTGTTTTTCGTTTGGACCCAGTGTTTGTTGTTTAGAGAACACAGGGACAATGTGCGGTTTAAACAAAGGTGAGGTAATGTCCTTATCACTTCCTGTTTCAGCTGTGGAAAGATGCTACCCTGGAAGTTATTTCATATTTTACAGCTTATATGTTCTGTTTTCTTCTTCACTCCCTCTCTCTGTGGTTGTACTTAATCTCTCTCTCTCTCTCTCTCTCTCTCTCTCTCTCTCTCTCTCTCTCTCTCTCTCTCTCTCTCTCTCTCTCTCTCTCTCTCTCTCTCCCACCCTCTATGTCTTTAGGGGTCTCAAACCTTGTTACCCCACACAGGCAAAATCCATAGAGTGTGGTTTGCTTCTAAGCTGGCTACAATGAGCTGGGCAAGAAAAAAGAAGTCTTTAGGGCTAATAGGTTTAGCAGTAGCACAAACTAGCTTCAGCGAGCAGTGCAGAATGTCTTGTGGGGCTAATAGGTTTAGCCATAGCAAAAACGAGCTTTAGTGTATTAGAAACTCTGGAGGGTAAATGGGTATAGCAATAGCATTAGCTAGCTCCCCTGAACAGGGCAGAAATTCTTGAGCGTGAATAGACTTAGCAAAAGCATCCAGAACGGCTGCTTTTGAGTTTGTGGAGTTTTTTTTATCACTCAGTCTAAAAGTGAGAATATTAACAGTTAATAGCCAATTCTGCCTCCATGAAGAAGGCTTTGTGGTTTCATCATAACGATGTTGCACAAGCACCCATTGTGCACCGACTTCCCGTCTACACGCTCTGATAATGCATCTGTCCATCACTGCAGCGTCAAAGTGATCGCATTTTAATGATTCAGAATTTCCCATTTCATCTTGTTCTAAAAGCTATGCAAATCTTCTCATCGGCGCTGAAGCACTTTGAATACGAGAAGAAGAGAAGATACGAAAAAATTGTGTGAGGTTTTTTTTTTATAGCCATTAATAAGGTCATTCATCAGGAATGGAAAGGTTGTGTTCAAAAGATAAGCAACATGAAGCGAATTAAACATATCTAAAAATGAACGTGTCACAATTAATTTTCCATGGGATAGAGACGAGCTAATTAGAGACGTCTTTACGTTGACACCATTTCCTTTCAACTCTGTCAACTGTCAAGCTCATAACACATAGGCCTATGATAAACTGTAAATCTCTTTTTTGTATATATATATATATATATATATATATATATATATATATATATATATGATATTTCATATTTACATATTAAATTCTGAGAATGACATATGAAATAATAATCAACACAAAGTTATTGTACATAGAGCAGAAGCTGTATGGACAATATCTCTAGTCAGTGGCTTTGGCTATAAATTATTGTTAAAATGTGTTGACATTTATATATTAAAAAAAAAAAAAAAAAGCTAAAGGTGTCCTTAACACAACGCCGCTATGTCCCTCCTTGGCAGGGACCTTGCTCTGTCGTGCCTGGAGCAGAACAGACACACTGAGGGGGAGCAGGAAGGGAACTACACTGAGATCCCGACATAACATTCGCCCAGATTCTGATTTATCCAGGGAATGTTCAAATGTAGAATTCCAGTTGAGGAGTTCTGGGTTTATTTTTTCTTGCCCTTTTGGGGGGCTGGGTTTAGACCGGGGGGGGGGGGGGGGGGGGGGTGCAATCAATGTGGCCTGTGAAGCCCTTTGAGACCAATTAAGGGCTATACACACACTATTGACTCGCCTTGACGAGTGATGTACAAGATACTGACCAAGATCAAATGGGATCGGATGCATTCGCCGTGGGATGAATACCAAGCCATCCATGTGACTCACAAAGTATCGTTAAGTAATGCCAAATTTGTCGCTGATGCTCACACTACAAATGCCATCATGCAACACAGGTGAACAGTGCAAACCCCCTAAAGGTGGATCATTTGAACATTCAATGTCAAAATGAACTTGATCATGTGTGTGTGTGTGTGTGTGTGTGTGTGTGTGTGTGTGTGTGTGTGAGAGGGGATGGGAGCTGCTAATACTGTCAGTTGAATCTCAACATTGACGCCACAGAGACAACAAACAGAGCTTTGTGTCACTGTCGACACACACACACACACACACACACACACACACACACACACACACACACACACACACACACACACACGCACACACCCAAGCATGGTGGTTGTTTAAAAAGAAACGATTAGTTCAGTGCTGCAAAAAAATAAAAGAATGGATTGGAACGCTAACGTATCGTCTACAATGAGTCAGCAATACATACTTGAGGCGGCCATTTTCATTATTTGGAAGTACGCAGGTTCACTTCCCCTCTCAGGAGGACCAGAGACTTCCAGAATAAATACAAAAAATGTATGGTGTCTAAAGAACAAAATATGAAGACCCAGGATTTGTATGGAACAAAATGCTCAACCGAACGACTTGGGAAGCGTTACCTCCCCCCCCGTGTCACGTCAAGAAGTCTTCTCCACCTAGTTCCTGGCAGTTCTGATCTTCACTGGTGAAATGTGTGGCCATTACTCTCAGCACACAAAAGCCATTCTCCGCTTGTGGTATGTAGCAATGTCCTCAATTGAATAGCCTCCATTTATCCCCAAATAATACATTGTCACATTGATAAATGTGTAAACATCAGCAGGATTTACAACCAGTGGGAAGTGTAATTCGGAATAAGCATTGTAAAAATATTTATCTTCAGATCATCATTTATGTATAGTACAGAGATACAGCTGTGAATAAAAAAAGAGACGGCATTGCCACCAATGTCATCAAGACTTCTACAGTGAGCCATCTTTTAGTTTGTTGTGTAATGCAAAAAAAAAAAAAAATAGTCTATGAGGCTTGCAATCAATGGATGGATGGTGGATCCATCGGGTCATTTTCAATGTAGTAAGACTAATTAGCGGTGTGAGCGTTGTGAGAGGCGGAGGTGAGCAGAACTGCTGCTATAACTGGATAGAGGTTGAAGCTCCATGGCACTTCTACTTACTGTGAAAACGTGACGGCTTATCAAGAGGTTGGAGATGATTGGCTGCACAATACGGTGGCCAATTGAGGTTAACAAGGTTGTCTCGTCTTTCTACGTATACCAGACAGGAGACAGTGAAGAGTGTTGTGTGTGTGTGTGTGTGTGAGAGAGAGAGAGAGACCGAGAGAGGGAGAGAGAGTGACAGAGAGAGAGAGAGAGAGAGAGAGGGACGGAGACAGAGAGAGAGAGAGAGAGAGAGAGAGAGAGGGAGAGAGAGTGAGAGAGAGAGAGAGGGACGGAGACAGAGAGAGAGAGAGAGAGAGAGAGAGAGAGAGAGAGAGAGAGAGAGAGAGAGAGAGAGAGAGAGAGAGGGAGATTCAACTTACTTATTTACTTGACAGGTGACAAGGTACAGCTCACACCTACAACCCCCCACCCCCTGCTTATTCAAATCACATTGCCTTTATAAAACATGTTGCATTCACCCAACACATAAAGACTGTTGTAAAATGGGTCAGGGTTCGGATCTACGATGGAGTGAAACCCCCATTTACAATCAGAATACATTGTAATTGTGAGTTGGTGTAGTGTTGGTTACGTTGAACTCGGGGTGAACAGGCCAACGGACATCGGTAATTGTTTTACCGCCTGCAAGTTCACCCTCCTTGTCTGTCCAGCTTTTCATCGGTGGGGTTTGTGTAAAACAAACAAATATATAAATGAACAGGCCCACAACTCAAGCATATTACACCGAAATGATCACTGTAATTCAAGTCATTCAAGTCATTCAAGTCATTTACCGCTACAATCCTACAAGTTTCTTTTCGGAATGTAAATGAGAACAGATGTTCATTGCCGTTTTCGACAGCAGAGATATAAAATAACTATATATATATATATATATATATATACACTTGTGTTCAAAATAGCAGTTCAACAAAACTTAGCAGATCAATCACTGTTTTTGGTAGATAAGGTAATTAGGTAATTGAATTATATTTCTCCATGGCAAATGATTCAGTAGTCTTGTAGTCTAGTAGTTGTAGAAAATCATCAGACCCAACAGTCCCATGCATGCTGCTGATTCTGTGTAATTGAAATGGACTATGTGAATAGCAGTGTGGAGTTCAGTGAGTGAGGTCATTCATCTGTGAAAAACCAGGTCTCAAACAGGTTACCCTTATTTAACGACAAAGGCAGCAAATGTTCTACATGCTGGTTATAGTGCAATCTCAGAAAATCGGACTAAAATGGATTGCTCCAGACATTGTACTTTGATTAAAAAGTTGATTGGAGAGGGGAACACATACAAAGAAGTGCAGAAAATGATAGGCGGCTCAGCTAAAACGATCTCAAATGCTTTAAAGTGACAACCAAAACCAGAAAGACGTGGATGAAAACAGGAAACCACCATTCGAATGGATTGAAGAACAGCCAAAATGGCAAAGACTCAGCCAATGATCAGCTCCAAGGAGATCAAAGAAGGTCTAAAGTGACCTGTGAGTACTGTTACAACTAGAAGACACCTATTTGAAGCCAAACTATCAGCAAGTAGCCCCCCCAAAGTCCCTTTGTTGAAAAAAAAGACATGTGCTGAATAGGTTACAATTGCCAAAGAGCACATTGACTGACCTAAAGAGAAATGGCACAACATTTTGCAGACTGATGAAAGCAAGCTTGTTCTTTTTGTGTCTAGGGGCTGCAGACAGTTTGTCAAGCCACAGTACACTGTGAATCATGGTGGCACAAGCGTCATCATATGGTGATGTTTCTCACACTATGGTGCTATACCAGGCACCATGGATCAGTTTAAACACATCAAAATGCTTTGGGGTCATGAGAGGTCATGTAGCCTTCTGCCAAAGAGTAAATGCCCTTGAAATGGGTGTTTCAACAAGACAATGACCCCCAAAACACACCAGTAAGTGAGCAGCATTTTGGTTCTTCAAGCATTTTTCAGTTTACACAGTATATGTTTGAGCTTGTAAAGACAGATGCAGACACTGCACTTTTTTTGAACAGCCTAATATTCCGTTTTCGTCACCTTCTCTAAAGGAATAACACATTTTATATATATATATATATATATATATATATATATATATATATATACACACACACACACACAGTATATGCACTGTCAGTTGCACCATCAGTGTGGTGCTTCCTTGTGGAGGTATTTTTCCTTTACGTTGTCACACATAATGTTACTCAGGTAACAGCCCTTTCATCTTCTTTCCATTAATGGTCTTTGGGGGAAATACTTTTGCATCCTTCGCTCTGCTTTCCTGTGCACAACCACACAGCTACACTTCAGAAATGTCAAAATACGGGTCTTAATTCGTTTCACCAACGTACATAACATAACACGTGAATACGGGCTACTGAAGCAACAGCTCTTCATGTTTGACTCAATTTTCATTTAAATATAATATCTGATTAGTTGTTATTGGTGACTCAATGTAACTCAACATGACATCATTGGTCTGCTAGGTTGAGAGTGGAATGACAGAAAGACATAAGCTAGTAAGCCCCTCCCCCTTTCTCCTCATTTAGACGTAGTGGTTTAATATAAATTAATAAGAGACGCCTGAGGCTGGTTGCTGTTTAAGTGTTATTTTACTGACATCTCTCTAGCTCTATTTCTCTATCTCTCTTTAAAGCTTCTGTGACAGTTGAAAATAGAGAGAGCAGAAAAGCGGTTGAGAGCAAGATTTTGAAACTAAGTAACCAAACCAATCACAGATAAGATGCCCTGATTTTGCATTAATTACCTGGGATTGGTCTAAAATCTAAATGAGCTCATATGGAGGCAGCCACAGTCAAATCCAAACACTGACTCCCTCTGTTTTTTTCACTTGTTGCCCATCTCTCTCTCTCCCTATTTCTCTCTCACGCAGTCTTTGTCTCCCTATCCCTCTTATCCCAATCTTTCATCAACATCTCTCTCCCTAGCATGGATAACCACCAGCCTTTGTGAATGAGCTTTCGCTTGATTCGCTGGACTCTTTCTCTTTGACACCCGGCAATTGATTTCTCACTTCTCTCCCATACACACGGCACCTTGCTGATTCATGGACCTGCCAAACACCATCAGGGTTTGTTGATCATTTATTATGTCCACATCCAGGGAAACAGCGGTAGTAGTGTATAATTGCTAATAGCCATGCACAGCTAAAGGTCAATGCTGATATATTTATATTACATGAACATAATAACGACAAAGTCTCATGGCTCCCTAGACAATTGAAGGTGATTCCTGTATGGGAAATACTTTAGGCTATATTCTGGCTATCTACAAATAAAACTGAAAAATAACATATAATTTACTGACATCCATTTAGACAATTCATTTTCAACAGTGACTGAAGTTATGGAGGGCAAATTGGGCCACTAAATAATTAATATATGTTCAATAATTGATCAGTTTAAAGACTGATTTAAGTTTTAATCAATAATACATTGAACAATTATCAAAGATATTTTTGGAGCATTTGAGGTTTAATTAATCTTTATCAAACTTATTTCATAATCAAAATTTTAAAAACATTTCAAACACAGCATTTAATGATGGGTAAATAAGTAAATTAATTGCACTTTAAACCTCAAGATCTTAAAATAGTCCCTTTTGTTAATTGTTTTCCATGATCATTTTCTTGTTGCTTTTCCTATTGGCAATTCATTTTGGACACTACTTTAACAGAAACAAAACATCTATTGAAAGTTAACACACCAACTGTACCACTGTAAAACTGAAAGGAGAGAATCTACATAGATGTAACAAAGGCTCTCATTGGCTGTAGATAGCTGTACACAGATATTGATGATGAAGCAGTTCTACACTTGTGGCATCTAATGGGGCCGGGCAGTCAAACATGATCCTTACGGGTAACACAAAAAGGACTTTTCGGAATAAATTGCAGTGTCAATGTTGGCTGTTGAAAGGTTGATGCTAAATTGGATTGCTGGCTTTAAACAATGTGTAATATGTCAAGGGTTGAATGGAGTTTAAACATATTTCAAAGGTTTAATCAAAATGGAGTAAGTGTAACAATATAAACATACAAACATTTAAATAAAACCAAATAGTTAGCAAATGTTGAAATAAAGTGATTCAGGCCTAGAAGTATGATGTATTGGTATGATAAGTAGTAGATGTAGTATAACTAAGGAGTAGAAGTAGTATTAACATGATAGCTCTAATCTACTTCTACTACTACCAGTAGTAGGAAGTTGAAGTATTAGTGTTACAATAATAGGAGGCAGTTATGGTGGTAACTTGGACATTTGTTCACTTCTAAAGTACTGTTGGACTGATATATCCTTTGTGTACATTAATATTTAGGGGATTTAGCAGATGATTTTGTCCAAAGCGACTTATATTCAGTGCATTTGTGAGGTTCAGTGTCTTCCTCAAGGACACTTTGACATGACAGTTGGAGGTGGGGATCGAATCGCCCACCATCCGGTTAGTGGACGACCCGCTCTATCCACTGAGCTACTGCCGTGTCAATAGCATTGTGTGAAAAATATATATATATTTTAAATAGCACTAGCATTTAGAAACAAAGCCTACCCAAGCGGCAACATTCCATGCTGAAAAATTAAGCCCATGCGGAAGTGCAAAAACTTGCAGTTCCTCGACTGGCCGCTTGAGGCTGGCTGCAGAAGGGAGTCAACTCCCATAGACACCCATGTTAAAATGTCCAACTTTACAGCCAAAATAAACATGTTTACAGCCTGGTTCAAAAAACGGTTTTGGTGTCTTTCAGTAGTGTTCGAGTCCATGACAACTGTGAGGGGGGTGCATTTTTTTAGAATCCATTATTTTAATGCACAGAGAAGGATTTATTTTATGAATAATTAAGGGCGTGGTCAACTTGATTGGCAGCTGTCATCTGTCATCACGGCACGACCTTCACGGATTCGAGGCTTTGATTGGTCTGGCTGGAGGTAGGCGGGCTTAGAACACAGACTGAAATGTTCCAAGATGGCGGTGCCCAGAAGCTCAATTTTAGGCTTCATCTCCGCTGTTAAGAATGCCTATGGGTGACGTCACGGAGGGTTTGTCCATATTTATATACAGTCTATGAGCCTACCTCATTGTGTCACTCTCCTCTTCTCTTCTTTTTTGCAAACTCCATTGCTATGAAAATCCAAGCCCTCAATGTCCCTGCAGTTGCGTGAGATTAGCGGAGGTGTCGATGAGGTGCACTGTTGTGCGACCCACAGCTTGGGGGTTTTAAAACCAGGAAACTGATCAACTGTAATTCGCGATTGAAGAGATCCAAAAATGTGCAGTGCATCAGACCACAGCGTTTCTTGTTCTCTCGCCATTGTTGTTTTGAAACCGACACTGGGCTCACAGGGGCTAAATATTTTTTCCAACGCATATGTTGTATGTCACTGTTCACGTCCAACTTCGTGCTTCATGTTATGTCACATGTTTACACCTACCCCAGTGCTGCTCTTTTTTTGAAAAGAAGGAATATTACAGTTCACAAGACACAGATTGCAGCCTTTCCCTGGGTGCAAATGTAGCACATTTTCTAACTAAAAGCACCTAGTGATTGATTATTATTGTCCAGGCACAAATCAGTGAGTTTTGAATGCCCGAATATTTATGTCTTGTTTTTTTTTTTTTTTTTTTTTTTTTTTTGTGATAGGAGAGCGAGATCAAATCCAGCACATGACATTTATTTGCACTAAAGACTAAATAATTGGTATAATCACAGGTGCTATAGGTGCCTTTACTGTAGTACTCTGTATAACCTACCTATTTACAAGCATAACCCTGAGATGACATACAAACTACACGTTTTGATGAATGTGCGGACGTGAGCTCCACTTCATCCGGCTCAACTGGCTAAATATACTTGTGCATGCCACAAGTATTCGGGAACCAGATAGGTTGGGAACCCTGAGGTGTGTAACACTAGAAGCCATGTTTGAAGAACCTAGCCCCATTCTCAGTTCTCTTTAACCCTCCCTTCAAGTTTGTGAGTTTATTTGCAAAGAAAAAAAAGAGTTTCAAAGATGAGACTGTTATGACAAGAAAGGGAGGGAGAATATGAATGGGGGTCATAACAAATAAACACCCAATGCTCAAAAAGCATAATCAATTGCTATGATGCTAGGATGAGACAATCAGAATAAAAAATAAAAAAAAGCAACAGAGTTAATGTAATGTAATGTAATGTAAGTTTATTTGTATCAGGGACAACATACAAAATAACATTAGTCTCGAAATGAGAGGAGATGCTTTGTATCAGATTTAGCTAACTAGCTACTTTCCATCCATAGTCCCTGTTTGATTTTGCCAGGAAGATGTGTCAGCAACCAGTAATTCTCTCAGGCCCTCTACATATGAGGAGTAATGATGAGTGTTATAGTAGATTAATGTCGGCTATCGCGGCGATTAATATGGGATTAATCGTTGGCTGGCATGATATTCAGTATTTTAGAGCAGGACCTAGGTCCTGGTGAGCTGATGAGAGGCAGTCTTCTCCCTACTGGGTTATAGGTGCCGCAATTATGTCAGAAAACATGAATAGATGTCTTAGCAACATTCACTCACAGCACACTGGGACATCAGTGAACCTAGCTAGCAACACATCAGACTACATTGAGTCTAGAACACGGCGAGAGTAGTCCAACCAAGCCCTGGCTAACTAAGGTAATCAGGGTGATGTGGCCCATAATGCTGACATTGAGGTGCCTCCATGTTTTAACACTGGTCATAGCAGTGCCTGCAAACTGCAAAACAAAATGGATTTGACAATCATTGGCCAAAAGCAACAACACACATATTCTGGATATGTCCCACTCAGTTTTGACTGCTCTGCTATCACCTGAGAAACATTGCTAAAATCGGACCAGTCTAATCCACACCGGCTTCCATGTTCATCCACGCTTTTATATCATCTAGACTAGATTACTGTGATGTACTGTTCTCTGGTTTACCAAATTACCCCAAAAACCTCCGGCTGGTGCAGAATGCAGCAGCTAGACTACCAACTAGAACATGAACATGCTTGCATATTACCCATTAACTGCCAGATCGGACTTTAAGGTGCTACTGCTTACTTATAAACCCTTGTACGGATCAGCATCATCCTACCTGAAGGACCTCGTCATTCTTTATTGTCCTTCTCAGTCCCTCCGGGAGCAGACCTTCTTTCAATACCAACGTTAAAAAGAAAATCAACAAGAAATAGAGCGCGTGCCTATTGAGCGCTTCTATGGAGCAGTCTGCTGCCTGCAATCAGGGAAGCCGACTCTGCTGAGATATTCAAAGCTGAGCTGAAAACCTAGCTCTTTGCTCTTTCCTTTGGTGCCCTAGGGTGTCTTGCTGGTGCAACTGGGTTTACCAAGATTGTTGCTGATAGGCAGTAGATTAGTAGTTGAAAACATGTTTTCTCTGCACATTTCCCCCCATCTAATTCATAATTCCATCTGTTTTAGTGTTTTGCGGTGACTGCGGATGCCTGCACTCCCCCTGACGATTACTAGCCTGCTCACCAGCCAGCACCCCACCACCAAAGACATTATGCTTTTTTTTTTTTTTTTTTTTTTTTTTTTAAATTTTCAACTAAATTATTTTGAAATGTTTGCTTGTATTACTATGTGTATGTCAACCATGGCACCAATTGCACTCCTAGCCATCCCTTGAAGCAGAGATCCACCACCACTGTGATCCACCAGATTTCTCCCTTTCTAATTAAGGGAGTTTGTTGTTGCCCTCTGGGAGACTAGGGTTCGAGGGGTGTCATACATATATGGCCTGTCAAGCCCTTTGAGACCGTCACTGTGATTAAGGGCTATCCATGTACAATTGAATTGAATTGAGTTGATCTTAGGCTAGAGTGGGGTGACATCACCTGCTCTGGCAGGCCTCAACGGAAGTCAATAAGTCGAGCAGATATTAAATTTAAATTGTTAAAACAAATCTCATCCAGTATGAAGGCATAACGAAGATCACGCTGAATCCGCATAATGATGTGAAGATTAGGGTTTGACAGTGATTGTAGTGTTGTGTGTTGTAGTGTATTGGTTACTTGTGTGGGGGAAACCCTTGAGAATCTTCGCACACCGTGACACTCAAAGTGTTATGTTTAGTGCTGCATTCCATTTCCCTTCATTCAAAATGCATTTAGAGTGAGTTTTCATGTTTTGTTGGTTTCCCCACAGATTCTGGAAGGTTTCCCCATCCAACTCTCCAATGTGGTCGCTAGAATCTACTCACTTCTAGCATTGCCATCCAGTGGCTGAAATACCACATTTAATTCATTTATATTGTACATTCATTTAGACTTCTTCCGCTTTTAGCTTTATTTAATGTGGCGTAACAGTAACAGTAGCGTGCCATTCATATGGGCAGGTGGGGCAGCTAACTCCCTGCAGCATAGCCTCCTCCACAAAAAATAGTTCCTCACTAAATCATTGTTCTAAGCTTATTTTTAATAATGTGATTGTCACATTAACTATCTATAGTTTATGTAGGGTTTCCGACAATTTTTCATTTCTTGACGTCAATTTTTGGATGATGGTGGCGATTCTAGTTGAGTTTAACGTGTTAACAACGTTGGGGGCAGGACACCTCAACGATCACATCCCTCCGTCTGTTTATCACATGACCCTGGTGGCTTCAATAAGGATTTCAATACACGCTACAAGCCGTCAATATGGTCTTAAAGTGGACTGCCCCACGGTCATTCTAGAACTGTTATGGTTTTAACTAGAATTATTCCGCCAATATACAGTAGCCTAGCCTACATCATTTCAATATGAGATGCAGACATGGCGAGTGGCATTGCACCTGTGACCAACAGTGTTGAGTTTCTGATAAAAAAAAAAAATCCATTTGAAAAGTTAAAGTTAAAGAGAAGAAATTAGCCACTAAACAACTTGGTCCGGACAGACAGGACATTAAGATTGTTCAACAAACGAAGGATAGGGGGAAAACGTATAACAGAAGCTTCAAACGAGCGCGGTATGATAAGAAGAACTGGTTATGTGGTTGCTCTACGGGTGTTGTCTTTTTTTGTTCAGTCCAGTATGTTCTTCAGCTGATTGTTGAAATACACTACAGGAATTACGTTCATATAATCAATGTCAAATTTGTCCTTTGTTTGAGCAATAGTTGACTCCAGACTTTGTAGATAGTTGGTGTTTCCATCACATATGAGCTATTCTAATAAGCCTGACATCTTGACATCATGATGAGTGTTGCTGCTGACACTTAAAGCGTGCAGCCGTGTACAATAGGCTATATGCTGACATTGGACTATTAGCCTATTCTTAATTCTTACTCATAACTAGTTTAGTTAGCATGTTTTAAAGTAGCTCAAACATAAATATGCATATTGTGGGTTTGGTCATACACCAGTAGTTTTGTGACAGCACTTGGAAGTGGACGACCATGTCCTACTCATAGTTTCTGCCCCACTGAAATTTATGGTCACCGCACGCTACTGCTTTTAGAGTAGCAGAATTTGTGCGTGAGCTTTAAATAGAAGGCTTATCCTTGTTTTAGTAGCATGCACAATGAATTGTGTAAAGGAAATCCTAAGTGATAAGAGAAAACATACTGGGGGTCGGTGGGTCAATCCATCGCAATGGGAATATAGAACAATAACAGAGATATACTCAATATTGACTCCTGTTATATACATACCAATGAAATGTAGGCACAGACACATGCACAGCACTTGTGTGTGCGTGCTCCAACTGTGTGCAGCAGTGGAGGCGAACACGGCAGACGACTCAAACATCCATTGGCCCGCATCCCTCCTCTTCCCCAGCCGAAAGCATGCCGGTGTGCCGGCCCCTCCCCTCCATCCCTACATGCTGATAGTGGGGGTACGTGCACACTGGCATGTGTGCAGACTCACGTGTGGCTTTCAATTAGTAGTGCGGAGAACATGCCCTCAGGCTATACACACACACACACACACACACACACACACACACACAGGGTCCTCTTACAAACACACACACCCAAACCCTCACTCTCCCTCAGACGACGGACCAATTTCACAGACACACAAGTAGGCCTACTGCAAAAACACTTTTAAAGACAGACAGACAGACAGAGGCACACGCCAACACACACACACACACACCGAAACCACTTTGACATACTTTTTACACACATAAGCATTAACCACATTTATGTTTTCAAGACTTTCCCCCCAAACACACGAACACTCACACACAAAGACAAACAAACACATACACACATTAACATATGCGTGCACACAACTGAGTAAACTTTTCAACCCGTTATAATGTATACTCACACCACAGTGCTGAGCAAATACAAAAGTCAGAAAAAACACACCTGGAGGAACAAAGTCACACTCACACCTACAATCTGCATCTGATCCTACAGACACCCAGTGTCTGTCTAGCATCAGGAGCTGCTGTTTCAACGGGAAAGACAGAAAAAGCATCCCTCGGAGCGTAGCTATTAGCATACTGATTCCTTCACGGGAGAAACAGGTGGCTAATTGGCAAATGAAATGTGCCTCAACGCTGTCAAACGCGACACGTTGAATTGTAGGAAGACTTACTAAACCAAGAGGGGGCCAAACAGCCGAGTAACGAATGAGGGAAGCGAGAAGTGACGAGTACGAAAGGGAAGAAGGAGAGGATAAAGGGAAGGAAGGGGGGGGGGCGACGAGGCGGCAGAGGTTTTCAGCGAGCGAGGAAGTCGCCGGTCGGAGAAGACGGGGGGGGGGGGGGCCAATCGAGTGTCAATACACAATAAAACCCATTTGGCGTGTCTGTGCTGCTTCTAAGCAGTGTGTGAAACAGACGCCCCCCAGACCCCCGGGGGGATACAATGTGATGATGAGGGTGGCATGCAGACACCCCAGCTGTGTCTGTCTGTATAGTCCCCCCCCCCTCCAATCGCAGCACACTTTCACCTCACTCTCGCTGGTTCTCTCACATGCACACACACACACACACACACACACACACATGCATACACACGCACACACATACATGCATGCACACACACACACACACACACACACACACACACACATGCACACACACACACACACACACACACATGCATGGACACACACACTTGCTAAATTGTTATCATGCCAAAAATAAGCATCCTTCATGCTAAGCGATACAGAACATGACACTGTGATTTCTTAAAAGAAAAAGTTAAGTTAACCTGCACAGAGACTCCATGCTTTGTATAAAATACTTTGAAAAATAAACGCGTTATATCAAATACAATGATAGAAGCTTTTGACACCTGCTATATACTCACAAACTAAAGGTATAATTAACCAGTACAATTCTATTATGAGAAATCATAATAATATTAATATAATGCTTCGGGGTATGATTCAGTAAAATACCAACACACAAATAAAATACACTGCAGCTGGTAAGAGTCCTCTGAAAATAAATTGGATGTCAGAAAAAAATGTTGACTTGCTTTGGCCTTTTTTTTTTTTTAGGGCAAAGGAACCATATTTAGTTTGTGAGAGTTTGTTTTGGAGTGGGTCATTTTCTTTCTGTGCACATTCAAACCTGCTCTGAAAAAAATAAACTTGCTCATCCAGATAAATGACAAGATGAGGGGCTTTGGTCAGGAGACGGTAGAGCAGGTGTCTGCAGCCGGCTAGAGAGGCGACGATGGCAGAGCCAAAGAGCCTGAGAGAGCGAGAGGGTTTTGTCCCCGGCAAAGAGCCTCTCGGGGGGTTGACAGGACACACACTTAGAGGTGTTTGGAAAGATGTCCACACACTGAGTCGGTTGGTCGGCCTGACAGTGAGAGCGGATTGTCCGACCCTTTGACAGTTGTGATAGTGTGTGTGTGTGTGTGTGCTTGTGTGTGTGTGTGTGTGTGTGTGTGTGTGTGTGTGTGTGTGTGTGTGTGTGTGTGTGTATGTGCTTGTGTGTGTGTGTGTGTATGTGCTTGTGTGTGTGTGTGTGTGTGTGTGTGTGTATGTGTTTGTATATGTGCTTGTGTGTGTGTGTGTATGTGCTTGTGTGTGTGTGTGTGTGTGTGCTTGTATATGTGCTTGTGTGTGTGTGGGTGTATGTGCTTGTGTGTGTGTGTGTGTGTGTGTGTGTGCTTGTGTGTGTGTGTGTGTGTGTGTATGTGCTTGTGTGTGTGTGTGTGTGTGTGTGTGTGTATGTGCTTGTGTGTGTGTGTGTGTGTGTGTACATGTGCTTGTGTGTGTGTGTGTGTGTGTGTGTGTGTGTGTGTGTATATGTGCTTGTGTGTGTGTGTGTGTGTGTGTGTGTGTATATGTACTTGTGTGTGTGTGTGTGTGTGTGTGTGTGTGTATGTGCTTGTGTGTGTGTGTGTGTGTGTGTGTGTGTGTGTGTGTATGTGCTTGTGTGTGTGTGTGTATGTGCTTATGTGTGTGTGTGTGTGTGTGTGTGTGTGTGTGTGTGTGTGTGTGTGTGTGTGTGTATGTGCTTGTGTGTGTGTGTGTGTGTGTGTGTGTGTGTGTGTGTGTGTGTGTGTGAGAGATCAACCACCACAGTAGTTCAGGTGTTACAATGCAGTGCCGGTGAGTAACCAATAGGAGCATTGCCGGCGGTGGCGTGCTGTTTGAGCTACGATTGCCACGATGGCGTCAGAGAGACCGCTGAACGAGTCGGGGGGGGGGTCGGAGCCCATGACTGGCGAAGAAGGAGGCGAAGCACTGAGTGAGTGTTTCCCCCCTGGCTTGGGGTCTCTTAATTTCGCCTGGCGTTCATGACTCGTGGCTTAGACGCGAGAGCCTGTGCGGGATTAAATATGCTTCCGGCGCGAGGACACGGGTGCACGAAACGCTCAGCTTCCGTTTGCGCACTGAGCTGGAGCTTTGTTTCCGTTCACATACTCTCTGCTGCCCTGGTGGCACATGGCGCACATGATAATCAAGCAGCTAGCTTGATTATCATGATACCCAAGCTCTGAGGTAAAGTCAAGATGTTATAAAAGAGAGAGGGGAGACGTTGGGAGTATTACGCACAATTTATAAAAGCACAGTAAGTCTAAGAGCAGCATAGCGTCTGTGAAGCGCTGCGGTGCAGGGCCAAGAAATGATGACACCGCTTTGCGAGCTGTTGGCAGACGCACACCGCAACCTTGAACAAACTGCCAAGACGACAGCGACCGGTCATTAACCGACGGCCGTCAAATGAAATGATAGTTTGTCAGCAACTGTGTCACTACTGTGCCACCCTATGGGTAAAAATCATCTTGTTAAAGGCTCAAAGTAAAAGGTGACGATGGCGGTGAAAACAAACATACCTACAATACCAACATTTCCGATGGTATCGAATTTGATATTTGCCGTATGTGACACATGTTCATTTGAAATGTTTAAGCGTTTGCCTACACAGTACAGGAAGTCACATGTGGGGCTATGTGACCCAATGAAATGTTTGAAACTCAGTGGCGAGCAAAAAGTATGACGCACTCCCCGTTTCCATGTGGGTTCCTAACTCCCTGTGGTCTGGTTAAGCTACTTAGCGCCCAGCCATCGAAGCCGCCGTGGCTAAATAGCAATTTGTATGATGTGAAAAATTAATAAACAAACAACACAAACAATATGGGGACGGCTGCCACAGGGAAGACTACTGCCTAGGCCAACTCGCATGCTGCTTTTCTATTCCTCTATTCTTATTCCCTTTTATTCAATTTTTACACAGACTCGGGCACCCTAAACACCCAAGTCCATCCTTTTGTGTTGCGTGGGTCCAATGGAGGTCCTTTTTTTTTCCAGGGGAGTAGGTTGTTGGGGTAGGGAGGGGGGGGGGGGGGGGGGGGGCGGGGGTACTGACTCCCTGCTGGGTTTTTTTTTTTTTGCGATCATATGCCTGCTTCATTTTAGTGTGTGTGTGTGTGTGTTATTTCTTTATTTGAGGGAGGGGCGTGTGTGTGTGTGTGTTAGGGGGCAGTCAGTGTTGTTGTTGCTGATAATGGTGTTTGTTGTCTCACAGCGCACGGGGAGTGTGTCCCGGCAGCTGTGCCGTGGCGGCGGGGAGACAATGTGCATTATGGTGGCCGGCTTTGATGCCGCGCAACAACGGCGTAGAGGAGGGAGACACAGGCAACAGAAAACACAGAAGACAGAAGTGTTTATTTGTAGCTCCACTGTTCTGGGGGCCCCCCGTGTGAGGGTTCAAAGAAAAGCAATTGCAAAGGTCCGTTGTTTTTTAAATTGCAAAGGGTTTGAGAAAACCTTTGGGAGTTGTCAATTGTCAATTGAATACGGGCCTTTTAGATCCTTACTGCAATGAAGAGAGTTGAAACGGTGCATGCAGTTTAGCCCTGTCGTTTTGCGCTGAATCTGTTGAAACGGAATCTCTATTCTTCCCAATCTTGAGCGCAACCCCCAACAATGGGTCACAACATCATCAGTGAACACTGTTGAATACGATGTTTTGTGTTCATTGAAACATGCAAAGCTTTTTGCATTTAATGGCACACCAAAGCAGTTCCTAGCGCAGAGCCACCCTCTTCCTCGGCTCCTGTATTCGTAAGGTACAAATGAAATCAGCTTCAACTGGGCATGGGAATATACCACTTTGAAAAAAAAAAACCCTTTGGTTTCCCTGGCGGTAATGAGCTACGCCCCCAGAGTTAACAGGACTGGAGGGCTTTTAATTATTCATGTACACGCCTGGAACCCTGGAATTCTTCCCTACACCAGCACTTGGTTTCACCTCACCGTCGAGAAATTCCTTTTCAGTGAATGACATGTAAGTGTGTGCATACGAATATGTGTGAAGGTGTGTGTGTGTGTGTGTGCGTGTGTGCGTCTGTGTTCGCTGAGTGCCTTGATAGTGGTGGTACAAGCAGGAGTTGAATCACAACAATGCGATGGTTAAACAACGGATCCATAGCTGTGTAACTCCCATGGCCCTAAGGCAAGCTGTGTTAGGATGGGATAAACCCAAGCTCATGAACCAAGGTCAAGAACCCATCCTGTGCCCAAACGCGTTGGGATCTGGAAACGCACGCCACAAACACATCCGCCAACACCCGCTGCTTTGAAGGTTTTACTTATAAGCTATAGCTCAGAATACATTAAATAAAAAAAAGTGTGCTATGGGGTTGGGGGGGGGGGGGGTTATGGTGGGGGTCTGGGTGTGAGCCATACCTTTCACACGCTGCTTCATTTAACAACCATTCCTCTCCCACAATGTTGGGATTCTACTTCCCCCCCCCCCCCCCCCCTTCTCTCTCTCTGTCTCTCTCTCTCTCTCTCTCTCTCTCTCTCTCTCTCTCTCTCTCTCTCTCTCTCTCTCTTTCTCACTGTCGCTCTCTTCTCTGGATATCTTTTGTTTCCATAGAAACCGGATCCTGTCCCATGGATTCTCCTCTTTATGACAGCCACCTCACCATCCCCCCCTAAAAATATAACTAAATCTATTGCTTGTACTTCCACCTCCACCTCTTTTTACCTAGCCAGAAATGCTGTCCATACTGAGCATGTGTCAGTAGGAATGTGTTGTACATGGAGCCCTACATTACCGTGATGTATATAAACAGAGTCCTGTGTGTGTGTGTGTGTGTGTGTGTGTGTGTTTTTCTCTTGCACAACTCTTGCCGACAGCCAAGCTTTGCATTCTTTATAAATAGACTTAAATAACATGGGTGGTAGGAGTGGTGGTGGTGGTAATAGAGGGAGTCGGGTGGTGGTGTAGGTGGTGTTTCATTGTTGCGGAGATATCGGATAACCCTATTGGATATTCACAAGTTAAAGGGGAGACCAACTGATGTGTTAGAGGTTTATAAAACTGAGAGTCTCTGATATTGACTGTAGGTGTTAATGTTAATGATCTTTACACACATACACAGCGTTTTGGGAAATCAAGAAATAAAGTTCAATTCCCAATGGAATTTATCTAGCCTGGTTCGACCAATCTATCTTACTTGCTACGTTCAGTCCTTTTCGCAGGAGAGTCTGGCCATTTGCTGTAAGCTGCTGATTTGAAGCCATGCCTTGACAGACAACACTGTCAACCAATCAGATAAATGTAAAGTACATATGTGAGACTGTCCTCTTTTGACTACAATCAAAGCGTTTTAGTCTCATTAGATACATAGCTGCAGCAATACATAAATAAATCTCCTCTGCCTAAATCATCTCCTCATGATGCTGGCCTCTGGTAAAATCACCTACATCCTCAATTGAATAGATCATGTGATTATCCCCCTATAGTATAATTAATCAATGGATGGATCAATCAATATTTGGTTCAGGTTTTTGTGCTTTCTGAAAAACGTGAAAATATTACTTTTTTTAGGCGGGTGATGATGAAGTAAAATAGAAGAAAGGAAATTAAATAACGAGGATGCTTTGCCGTGCACATCTCTGCCTGCCAGTAAACTTATATAGTAACAAAAAAAATGGTTATAAGACTGCCTTCTTTATTAAGCATACCCATAAATCCATTATTTAGTACATCTAGGAGTCCAAGAAAATGATCCAAGTTCAGTCAGGTGGCATGCTATCTTGCATGAATCAGATACCACTATTTCTTGTCAAATATATACTCAAGAAGAGATTGAAATCCTTAACTCACATCAGTAATTTGTCCCCCCAAAGAATAAGACACTTGACTACTGTTTGACTGTGGCATGGAGTGCCATCAAAATGCACCCACAAAAATGACAGTGAAAGTAAAAATAGTGACTGGGGGTACTACTTCAACGCATGCCACAGGACTCTTTGAAAAACCTTGGAATGGTAAATGCATTGCTGGCAGCTGAAGATAATGGAAGCGGGGCCCTTTTGGGGTTTATTTTTATTCAAGTACACAGACTGGGGGGTCACTGTGACTTGGTACAGAACTTTTGCACAAAAAATAAATAAATAAATAAAATCATGAACACGCTCGTCTCTAGCGATAGCAGAATGAGCATTACATGCCCTTCAAGTGCAGCCCACCAGACCCCAGCTGTGTCCACCTGTCTTACCTGGCTTTCTCTCTCTGATCCATCAAAAAGTGCGGCAGAGAAAGTGTAAGGGGAGGAGGCTTGTGTCTCAGTATATCCTGATATTTTGATGTCCTGATTCTCATTCTACTCCAGCCAGATATCAACTGCTGTCTTCCATCAAGTATGGAGAGGTTCTGGGAGAATCTGCGACTCTACACCCCAAGTTAATTGTAGTTAACGCACCATTGAATAAGTCACAAATGAACCCTACAGTAATGTTCTGGAGGGTAGTTCTGTTTTTTGGGGGGTTGTACACTAAGCTGGGATATGGAATGGTGAAACAGAACGAGTGACTCTGACAATACATAGTGGGGCACTCAAACCGTGTCAAAAACATCACAGTGCACTTCCATTAACTTCATAACCTGACACCAGTGATGGGGGATTTTCAAATTGAAAGTCATTAATTCCAGAACATTGCAACACATTATATTCCCTGGCGGTGCCAGAACACTATAGTAACTCACATTCTGCTGTCCTTTCACTCTCTTTTCTTCTCCCTATCATTGTCTTGTTTCTGCTTTTCATCTTATATCCTCTGGTGAGACGAGGAAACAAAGAGAGACACACTCTGAAGGTGCAGAGCAGCATGGATAAAATGTGAAGTACAGGGAAAATGAGAAGATATGCATGATTCAAAACCAGGTGTAGAACAGTGGATTGTTGACTGGGGTTGATGGCACATGATGCTTGATACCAAATGGTCAAACACGGTTGTCTCGGATCTGCCCCTTGCCGGGCCCTGTTATCCGAAGCATCCTAAAATACCATGAGAGCAGTGTTAATACCAATACCAATTGAGCAACACAGGTCTACATATAACCCCCTTAGCCATTGACATTTTCCACTTGCCATAGCCTGCCACTGTGATATGTAAGATGATATGTAAGATGTAAGATGATGTAAGATGTCACAGAGAAAGAAAGAAAAATACAATTAAAAAATATGATTATAGAGGCAACACTATATACACTATATACAACACTATAACACTATATATAGTGTTCATTGCATCAATCATCAATCTAGCACATTCTCAGTGCCCTTTTTGTGCACCCCATGTTTTCATACATAATTGAGTCTCTTGACCTTGCTTCCATGTCGGCGGTATGACTGTTTGGCTGCAAATCTTCCATGAAGACCACTTCTGGCCAGGCTTCTCCAGACAGTGGATGGGTGTACCTGGGTCTCACTGGTTTCTGCCAGTTCTGTGTTGATGGTTCTACTGGACTTGCTTAAGAAATAACCTTGATGTGTTTTTCATCTGCTGCACGTTTCCTTGGCTGACCACTGCGTCTACAATCCTCAACGTTGCCCGTTTCTTTGTGCACTTCAAAAGAGCTTGAACAGCACATCTTGAAACCCAAGTCTGCTTTGAAATCTTTGTCTGGGAGAGACCTTGCTGATGCAGTATAACTACCTTGTGTCTTGTTGCTGTGCTCAGTCTTGCCATGGTGTATGACCTATGACATGAAACTTCCACAACCTCACCTTGGTAGCAGAGTTTTACTGTTGCCTTAAAATTCTCTTTTTGCCAATCTCTGGCAGCGTGAATATTCACTCTTTATTTTTAACTCTTTTCAGAACAAGGGTGGCCTTATCATGAAGGGACACAGAGGTGTGTGTGGAGATCTGTTTGGGTTGATTTTCATGTACGCTCCTGAGCAGCTTAACTTCGACTCAAATGAGAACCTCAATATACTAGTGTAACACTATGGTGTGTAGCAACTTTTGCATACAACTTTGCTCAATATAACGCTAAGTTACGCAAAATTGGCGTGGATCGTTACCATGGGGATAACACCCCCCTCTCCTTCCTAGAACGCCTAGCCCAAAACACATATTTTTAAATCTCAAAGTGTTCAAATCGAGCCATAACAGGGGATTCACTTACACTATAAAAGTGTTATACAATTTACACTATACGAGGAATCGAAAACGAACGACTTTTCTAAAGCTCATGCAAGTTCCCTGTTTAAATATAGTTTAATGGCATCTCTTATCTTTCGGGGAGAAGTCCCCCCAAAAAATGTTAGTGAGGTTGATGTAGAGTG
>JAXIVH010000337.1:138769-142126 GCA_036785325.1 Urophycis tenuis | reverse complement strand
CATGGCCTGGATGTGGTGAGGTGGGTGTGAGAACATAAGGTCTTTATTTAGCCAGATAACCAGGGAGATACAGCTCCTTTAATGTGTAAAAAGGTTACACGTGTTTACACTCAAGTAACATCAGAAGAATGACGTTAGACCTGCGGTAATTACAAACGCTGATCCTAAATTGTTTGGGTATCCATTGTTAGCCCGGATAAACAATGATCTGTTCCGCCATTGAAGAGCATCATTAGCTGAGGCTACCCACTGTTAGATAAGCACCGTTACTCCAACTCGGCTGAGGGCTCTGTGCGAGGGGGGCGGGGCATGTTAACACAATGTGTGGAGGCCTTTGTTAGATCCCCATCTACTGATTTATATTGTGGCGGCTGAATTTGGGGTGACAGGCAGCACCTCTACACATTAGCCCATTATCCTATCACCTCTGAGATGCTTCAATCAACAACCTAATGACCACCATCCTAGTTTCTTCTATTACCACACTGACTTCATCAGTCATTCTGCCTCCTATCTCTTTGCCTCAGTTTTCTTGATCCTTCTCAGACTCTCTCTTAGCTTGTCTCTCTCTTTAACAGACCCCAACATGCACATGCACAACATTTTTGCCCCCCACTTCTCTCTATTTGTCTCTCTCTCTCTCTCTCTCTCTCTCTCTCTCTCTCTCTTTTTTTTGTCTCTCTCTCTCTCTCTCTCTCTCTCTCTCTCTCTCTCTCTCTCTCTCTCTCTCTCTCTCTCTCTCTGTATATATACACACACATGTGTATAGGAGCACGTATAGGAGCACATACACACACAACACAACAAAAAAAACCATCCCTCCCCCTCCTCTCACTCTCGCCCAGACTGCCCCACAGAGAGAGAGGGAGAGAGAGAGAGAGAGAGAGAGAGAGAGAGAGAGAGAGAGAGAGAGAGAGAGAGAGAGAGAGAGAGAGAGAGAGAGACAGCACCTGCAAGTGCTCACATTGAAAGATGTTGCAGGCTCAAGAATGTGCGCAGTAAACACACAAGGGCTGTATTTATAATAAATCAGCTTTATGGCCCTCCGATGGAGGTGATATCAGGGAAATTTATGCTGGGAGACCTCGCCGCACTCGGCGAAACAGCTGCAAGATAGACCACTGCCTCCTCCCCTCCCACTACACCCAGCACCACCACCAGCACCACCACCAGCACCACCCTCTACACCACCCACAACAACCAGCACCACCACCAGCACCATCACCATCACCAGCACCATCACCACCACCAGCACCACCACCAGCACCACCACCAGCACCATCACCAGCACCACCACCAGCACCAGCACCACCACCAGCACCACCACCTTCACCACCACCTTCACCACCCGCTACACCCAGCGTGGAGTAGCCTGCTCTGGTCCTATGGTCTGTTCCTTTAGCCTGGCCATATGGTGTGGTCCTAGGGTCTGTTCCTTTAGCCTGGCCATATGGTGTGGTCCTATGGTCTGTTCCTTTAGCCTGGCCATATGGTGTGGTCCTATGGTCTATTCCTTTAGCCTGGCCATATGGTGTGGTCCTATGGTCTGTTCCTTTAGCCTGGCCATATGGTGTGGTCCTATGGTCTGTTCCTTTAGCCTGGCCATATGGTGTGGTCCTATGGTCTGTTCCTTTAGCCTGGCAGTATGGTGTGGTCCTATGGTTTGGCTGGGATGTGTAAGCCCTATAATCTTTCCTTTGGTCTGTCCTATGGTGTGTCTGGGTGTGTGTGCCCCATGCAGCCCTGTCCATGTGGCCTGTGGTCTCTGAAGCACTCAGGACTGAACTGAAATAGACTGTCCAGGGCGGCCATCGTTTGCTCTGTGTTTATGTGTGTATCTGTATGTGTGTGTGTGGCTGTTTGTTTGTGTGTGTAAGAGTCTCTCTCTCTCTCTCTCTCTCTCCTCTCTCTCTCTCTCTCTCTCTCTCTCTCTCTCTCTCTCTCTCTCTCTCTCTCTCTCTCTCTCTCTTTCTCTGTGCTTAAATCAGCCATGCAGGAATAGTACAGGCCAGGTTTAGCTAAAAGAAAGCGGAAGAGTGTGAGGATGTTTTAAGATGGATCAACATTCAATGACTTCAGCTGCAAGTGATGTGTGTGTGGGTGTGTGTGTGTGTGTGTGTGTGTGTGTGTGTGTGTGTGTGTGTGTGTGTGTGTGTGTGTGTGTGTGTGTGTGTGTGTGTGTGCAGCATTCCTGTCGATCCTGCACATCATCTCTCTGCAAGCCACTCATAAGATAAGTGAGCTAAATGACTTTGCCACAGAACGTCCATCTTGGAAAACTATGCTGAAAGCAAAACAAGACACTGCCGTGTAATAATAATGAGCTCTACAAAGACCACCAAGCTATGATGGCTGCACACAAAACATGTACACCAGTCACACACACACACACACACGCACGCACGACACACACACACACACACACACACACACACACACACGCACACACGCACGCACACACGCGCACACACACACACACACACACACACACACACACACACACACACACACACACACACACACACACACACATACACACACACATGCAAACAGTGAAAGCAGAAGCAAACAAACATCACTAAACGTCACGCTACGTAACTGCAGGATAATCTTTCTCTCTTTGCATTATTGCCGTTCCATTCTTAATTCTCTCTGGTCTTTCTTTGCGTCTTCCTTTCTGTCGGTGGTCTTTGCGCCTCCTCTCCCCATCAGTCTTCCTGGGCCCCGCCAGCTGCTTCCCGTCACCGGTAGCGAGTGGACAGAAAGCGAAATTTAAAAGCCATGATGTCACGGCCGCACCAGGCGCTGTGCGGTTTCACCTTACAGAATCCATTCCCATCATTCCATGATGAAAGGTGACCACCCGCCATTATTTGGTTTTCAGCAGATGCAGGCAATAATAACAATGGCTGAGGCCAAGCAGTTGGAAGTGTTCCTGAAGCCTCTGAAATGCTGTCGGGTTACACACAATCAAGCCCAAAATACACCGCAGGAACCCAGCGCTGCGCAACGCCGTCCCCCTTGAAGTCCACTGGCGGCCCGTCTGAGCGAAGGGCTTCTGTAAATGTTTGTTGTTCTCTTGTCAACAATGTCAATCTGGGCACCATCTTGAAACTGCATTCATTAATGCTGTATAAGTATATGCAATAAAAAAAAGAAAATTCTACACAAATGATGACATGATTTGCTTGTGTGTAATTCATAAGACCACCACAATGATTCTAAATGTTCAAGGATGATGGCCCATTAATGACCATCTGATGCTAGTGCTTTTGAGCAAGGCACTTGACCTCTCTCTGAGGGGCTTTACAACAGTGGTCAGCTGTGGAGAAAAGATTAACATTTCAACTATGGTCA